>JAODLI010074139.1:0-13517 GCA_027575585.1 Percopsis omiscomaycus
TTACAATAATCTAAAGTTATCATTCACTCTTCAAACAGTCAATAATTGCTAACTGCAAAGTGCTTAACATTCTTAGAGCTTATCTAGCAGAGTAGAAAGAAGGATGCTGTATCTTCATCTCCCCATCCTATTTTAAGTACACTTTATTATAGTTGAGAAAGGAGCCCTACCTGCTTACAGTATAATGAGAAAATCACAAATGTTGGAGGGCAGACATCAAAGGTGTGTGTGTGTGTGTCGCTGTGTGTTTAACATCAGACAGTTGAATCGGACAATCCCAGGATGCAGTGTGGAGGCTCGAAAGGGCAGGCCACCCTCCCTGTGGCACTGTGCAGTCATCCTGCTTATCTATCAGTCATCCAGTCATCTATCAGTATTCAGCAGACAGCCCTGGCCTGTCCCTATCAGGATCAGTCTGTTTTGTCCCTACAGTAGTTTCCGTGCTGGGCTCGGGTCTGTTTCCCACAGAAATTCTTTCCTAGAGCGACAGCGATCTGCCCAGCGTCAGTTATCCTCCTGATCTCGGACTTGCTATTTGTTTGGTGTCTCTTTTCGCTGAATAGGGTCCGCTCCCTGTCCCTCCGGACTGGTTAAAAGAGGTTGCTGGATGTTTTTTCACTTACGCTCCTTTAGCCCCACTGCTTTCACCCACCTGTCAAATCTGTCTGGCAAGCATGACGCTCCGTCTCCTCTCCTCTCCTCTCCTCTCCTCTCCTCTCCTCTCCTCTCCTCTTGTCTACCTCATCTCCTGCTTACCTCTTTCGGTCCCCTCAGAGTTGTGTCACCTTCATCTTATAGACCAGTCAGACAAATAATATAATATATCATTTAGCTTCCCTTCCCTAACTGACTTATCACTGGTTTGCTCTTCCACACCTTGCCTTCGACCTGAAGTCTACGTCCAGGAGGGGTTTAGCTTTGGGCCGGTGGTATGAGTGAAGGTCACCTCTGCTGCTGGCTGATAAAAACACCTGAGTTTTTGTGACAGCTGGCAAATTCCAGCTGGCTCCATGTCTTTTCCTCTGGCTCTAGAAACGCAAATGAAAAGTTCTTATTGTTTTGATAGGGGTGTGGAAATGGGGGCACTGGGGGTATTGTGTTTGTAATTGTATGTGTTTTCTTGGCCAACAGTCCACCATTTCCCACCATATGTTTGTCCCCATTTTACTAAACCACTTGCACTTTACTCATTTTAGACCAGATAACTGGTTTAGCATCATTTTATTATGTTTTTAACATGTTAGCGTACAATACATGCTAACATAATAATACAAGTATGCTAAAACTGAACTAACAACTAAAAACATTTTATTTAGTTCTCTCATTGTCTGTTTTTTTTATTTACTTCATCATTTTTTTGTGTTTTCAGTTGATTTTATTGGTGGATTTGACCCATTCCCACTGTACCATGTCAATGAGAAACCATCTCATCTCCTGTTAAAGCCCATGTACCTGTAAGTATGGGTGTACTGTCACTATACATGTGTTTAAGTGTGACTGTAAAGATTGGTGTGGTCCATATGAATATTCATATAGATTCTTTTGTGCATTCATATTTGGGCCTATGTGCTGCTGGGAGAAAATGGGGTGGTTTCTCCTTCATAGATACAATCTATAATTGGAAACAAAAAATGTGGTATTCAAGTTGTCTACATTCCATAATATGACACAGCACAGATTTCCAAAGAACAGGCATTCACACACAGTTGAAAAGGTTGCAGTCTTTGCAGTTAACAACATCTCTAAACCTCTAAGCTTTACTGTGTAGGCTTGTTGGTTATAATAAACTTATATGCCTTAGAAGTCATTAGTAATTCTGTTATGAAATGTGAAATTAGCCTCTTGACATTGTAATCAGCAGTGTCTCAAGCGATATAGGGCACAACGTGTTTGTGTGTGTGTGTGTGTGTGTGTGTGTGTTCATGTGTGTGTGTGGGGGGTTATCAGCCATTAACCCTCTGATGTCTGTGTTGTGTCTCTGTTCCCTCCAGGTCTGCGTAAATAAGAGAGCGATCAGACGGGAGGTGACACTGCAAATTCCCACGGAGACAAAATGGCTGTTCTGGCCCCAGCATCCCAGTGTGGCGGGGCACACCACACATTCCTCCCTTTTTTTGATTTCATCTCTTCAGTACTTCAAACATGTTATTTACTGGTGCGCTGCCTGGAAATGCCTCCATTTCTCAGTTAGGGTCCATTGTTTTCGGGTAGCGATGAAGGATGTGTGGACTGAGTAAAGAGGAGGGGGGGGGGGGGGGCATTACAGTGCAACAAAGCCTCTTATTGTGTACTTAGGAAAGTATCAATCATTTCTATTGTGTTGTGTTTCATGCAGAGGTCACATCACTGTGAGCCTCCCATAGTGGTGTAATGCTCTCATAAACATGCCTGTATAGCATATGTACAGTGTCTTGGTATAAATGCGCTATGTAATCAGGTGCTGGCCAGCGGTCCCAGTCTGTGGGCCTTAGAGGACGCGGTGGTTTACAGTGTTATGGCTGGTGTGGCCCGCATCACAGGGGAGCCGGTGGAATGAACCATTGTGTGCCGCCTGTTTACTTTAGGCCAGGATCTACATGCATAAATACACCAGTGAAGCCGGAAGAGGTAGGGAGGGGAGAGGGAGCAGAAGGGGGGAGTGTGTGTGTGTGTGTGTGTGTGTGTGGGGGGGGGGGGGGGTGAAACACAGCAACCAAACCTACAGGGGCTTAAGTCAAAAATAGAACATGTAAATAATGAAACCGAGAGGAGATTTTCAGTTAGAGTTTGAAATGCAAACAAACTAGCAAGGACTCAATATCGCTTGGGCGTGTGAAAGGTGTTCAAGAGAAATGGTCAAGTGAGTCAAATGAGTTTCATTTCAGGAGTCTTATTACTGTGGCATGGTTGCCAATGGCCAAATAAGTAGTTCTTTCTACAGTGAGTTTGGAACTCAGACTCCTTTTGTACTGCGACCTTAAACAGATGTGTCTGTTACTGGCCACTAAGCACTGACAGGGATGGTCATTTTTCATTTCAAGACAACAATACAGAAGTGAAATGGGTTTTATTTAGGGTCTGCATTGCACACAACAATATAGTATTGGATGTGTATGTAAGTCTTAAGTGTAAAAATAACACAGCTATAGCAACATAAAAACAGGAAGAGAAAATTGCCTTCTGTCAATTCCATCGCATCCGTTTTCAGTTGTGATAGTCTCTTTTGTGATAGTTTTATAGCATGTTTTTATGGGTTTTGTATATTATAGTATAAGTACAAAGTAACAAAGCTGCATAACTATTCCTTCAAGCTGTCTGTATATCAGCTGACCCTAATGTAACCTGCTGAATGGCATCTTAATATGATTAAGTCTGATCAGGTAAAATTGTCATTAAATAAGTGCTAAACAGTAATAACAATAAGGCTGGCATCCTAATAAAGCTATTAGCACTTTGTTATACAGTAAACTGTCTGTACCTGTGAATATATGTTGCTCCCTATAACAATTGAGGCAGTGTGCCTGTTGCCTTAGGGTTTGTGTGAATCACTAATGCCCCCTGGTGCTGAATAGGTTCAAGTACAAGAAAGGCTACTGAATTTCTGTTGATCTGCTTCTATATAATGTCATTATCAATGTTTTTTTATATACTAATAATTGGTATAATATGTTTGTCAAATTAAAAAGATTCATTTATGTGATCAGGTATGTTATTGGCAAACAAGAGATCACGTGCTTTCCTGCTTTCTTTTCTTTTTTTTCTGTTATAATTTACGATATAGCAAAGTTTTCGTTAATCTTCCTTGTCTAATTACACTATTTAAAGTATAAAACATTTTCTTTATGTCCATTGTCTGGAAGCAATATTTCTTATCTGCTTAATCAAAAAATCACTATTTTAGTCATTCACCGCCAGACAACACATAAATCTGTAAGGATTTGTGAATACGATTTATTTCATGGTGCATTTTGTCCTCTGCCAGTAAACCATTGATGTCTAATTTGTCCTATAATACTGACAAGCTGCAGTCATTTGATAATGTTCTTATACTATTTAATTTACAATTTAGTCAGCCATGGTAATTATAGCCAGGTGATGATTGAGTAGCAGATATTTGTGCTTCTTACATTGTGACCTAAACAGCACTGGTAATAAATGTTTCTAAACCTATGGTTCTCTCTGTGCAATACAAAATCTACAAAATAATCTGAGTTAGATCAACCCTGCAGTTGTTGTGGATGCATTAGATTTCACTGAAAAAAAGTTACACCATTTTGTAGATATTTGTGTTACTTTATACAAAGGGTAAAAAACAAAAAAAGTCTCTTTTTTGTGTCCTCTGTATGCCCGATCCCATGTGACTCAGTGGTGTAGTCCTATTTGTCCAGAACTGTGTTTTGTGTTCATGTGTAAATAGCTGTTTGTTAATAAAAAAAAAAAAGGTGTACTTTTGACGATCTGATAAATCTTGTTATTTTTTAAATAACTTATGGTATTTACTGATTGAAATTCAATTAAAGGCAAGTTCATCTGTTCATCAACTTTCATTCCCAGGCCAATTCAAAGTGATTTACATCATGAAACAATGATGTAAAATGCAGAATAAAGTAGAACAGAGAATAAATGTAACAACGGGAGTGCCCCGCCCCTCCCGCTCTAGCTCGCCGGGGTATTAACCACCGGCCGGCGGCCGTTCATTCATCAGCGCACCAAAATTACGCACACCTGTTTCCAATCTCCTCATCACCACATTCCCCTGGGCTATATAGCCGGGGAATGGGTGGTGATGAGTTGTTGGTTATTGTTTTTCCTGTGGACACGCTGCTCCTGTGTTTCTCGTTTTTTGTAGTGACTTGAGGATATTCTAATTAAACTCACGCTTTATGCGTCTGTGGACAGCATCAGCAATCCTTTCCTCTCGCACCTGCACTCGCATTTCTCGCAGCGTGACAATAAAACTATATAATAGAACAATAAAAGCAGACGTAAGACGTAATTAACCTATGTCTAACAATTTAAAAGTTTTTGACCTGAATTTAAATTAGGTCAGAGCTGGAGCTAGAACTGTCAGCAAACCAGCCCTTAAAAAGACCGACAGCTCTATGTGATCTACGGCGTTGATATTATGAGCATATCTGACAGGTATTTTGGCCCTAAGCAGTTAAATGTATCTTCAAATCCACAAATCCACTCAGGTATTTTTTTACTGCATAAATATTGACGAGGCAACATAAATTGATATGTTAAAAATGTTTATTGTACAAAATGTTTATATAAAATTACAATATCAGCTACAATATAACACATCTCAATGCAACGCAAGAATATAATTGAGGGAATCGCCAGGGCTGTCACGCCGCAGGCCGGCTTCACACTGCACTCTCAGGACATGAAGGCCCGAACGCTGCCCCGTATCACGGCTCTGCAGATGGGGCAGTGGCGTAGGCTGGCAGCGCAGTCACCACACACCACCAGGTGACCACAGGGGATAAAGACCAGTGACACTAACTTGTCCATACACACCTTACAAGTCCTCTCCTCCTGAAGCTGCCTCAGCAACTCCTCAGGACTAGGGTTCCCCACTAGGGAAAACACACACATACACACACACACACAGTGCATGCATACATACACAACATGTATGTCAACACTGGAGTGATTCTCTAAACAGAGAATGTATAACTAATGCTGTGTTTTAGACCTCTGACCTTTCTCTTTTATGGGTGCCTGTGTCCGTACACCTTGAGCGCTGGGGCCCTGCCGCACCTCTGGTTCTAACGGAAACAGAAACATGAAGAGAAAAATAAAGGTTAGCTATAAAAACCACCACTCCTACACCAATATATTGTTAATGTGGTGGCTGTTTCTATTGATTTCCTTTTATTGAAAGATTCCTTGTGAGTGACTCGAGAATAATTTGTTTGGCATTCCTAATAGTACTCTATTGTAGCAGGTTTTAACCGTTTTGACCCATGTCCCAAAAAAATAAATACTCAATAGCTTGTGCGAGTGTGCAGTGGGGGTTATAACCTATGAGTAATTTTCTTCATAAATGTAGTCGCACACACACAAACAAATTAAATATATATACAACCATAGACAGTACATATTGAAAAACAATTGGCTACAAATGTCTTGCGGCCCACGGAACTATTGCTCCACTAGGCTGCACCTTGGCGCTGCATTCCTCTCTGACGGTCCTCCTCCTCGGCCTGCAACACGTCAGAGACCAGGTCGGACACAGACGTGTAATGGCGGCCAGTCAGAAGGTATTTGGTCTGGACCAGGCTCTCCACAAGGCTGGCCTCAAAGCCCATCTGAACCACCGCCTGGACCACAGGGGAGAGCGTGGCCGAAGAAGCGCCCAGACCTCCAACCACATCTGGGGGAAGAAGAGAAGATGTCACAACACAACGTCAAAACATTTCTTGTATTGAATCTGGGCCAATAGGCACACTTTAAACTATGTTGTTATGGTTTTGCATTCCAAAATATGTAACTAAACAACGCTACATTTGTTAACACAACCCATATAACACTTTGATTAAATGTGAATGGCTATGTTAGCATTTTTTATATAACTATATATATTATAGAATCGATACATTTTATTCACTGGATCTTTGTACCAGCTCAGCAGGAACAGCAATCTTCTGACACCTGACTTACCATTTCCTGAGTTAGATATGGGCATCTGTGATCCACCCTAGAAAATAAATCAAACTCACAACATTGTATGCACTGTAGTAGAGACAATTAAACTACCATATTCTGACAGATTCTAGCATGTGGGATGAAAACATACATTTAGCAGAAGAAGGACAGTTCATACCACAGTCTCCCCAAGATGGAAGTGAGAATCCTGGATGTTGTTGATGTACCCCTGCCCTCGTGACTGGATCAGAAACGCGCATCTGAGAAATTGAGATTTGTTTAACACATTAATGAATGGTGTATAGGAATACACTTTTTCTAAAATCAAAAATGACCATCTATTAGGACCTTTTTGTTGAACAGCTGTGTTTCCAACATAAACAGTAAGCTGGGTCAGAACGTCGGGGTTTTGTGGGCACTAATCAAGAAGTGTTAATCTATATAATAAATCTATATTTAACTGGTCATCTAAGTTGAATGTTACCGTGGGAACCATTTGGCATGTTCCTGCCAGGGGTCATCTCCAGGCTCCCAGTTCCTCAGGCCTCCATCACAGTAGAAACATTTGACATTGTCACCATGGCCTGTGAGGACATACAGTATACAGTATACAGTTACATATACAGTTATATAATCTACTGTACTATATTGTTTAATATTTATAATGCTATTGTCCCTCACTCACATTCTAACATATGCACATAAATTCTGCTGACTGGTAATTGTTCCTAATTTCTATAGCTTTAATGACCATTGTTTTAATAACAAAGATGTGTCTTTGAAGGCCAACTAGATATTGTATTCTTGTGACACCTTCTGCTGCAGGTCTACACATCCCTAGCTCTGTCCAGGCTGTTCTGCTGGCATGCTCATTGAGTCAGCAGGACAATTGTCCTCTGGACTCTCACAAAGACCAGGGGCTCTAGCACTGACCACGGACAACTTCTCAATATTACAAATATTACAAATTTGAGACGTGTTTGTTGTTGCTAATAATAAGCTGCACCGATCACAATATCCCATAGGCTAAATACGTGCTTTTCGTAACTCCTGCCAGGGAGGTCTACTGTTGTCCCAGCTTACTGTAGCCTACCTGTGTAGAAAAAACCGGCTCTGGCGAGAACATCTGGTTGGGCTGACGCTCCAGTAGGCCAGTTATGGAAGGTCGTGAGACGAGAATCCTCCGCCTCCATCTCGGGGTAAACGGCCTGTCCAGCCGTGCCCTGGTCGTCCACAGTAAGCCTTTGGAGCTGACTCAACAGCTGGCCGTCTACGGAGTCCGAAGATCCTTGCGCAATGTAGAACGGAATATTTCCCACAGCTCTGCCTAACATAAAGCTGCAAGTTGGGAAATGCTTCTTGTGCTCGGCAGTTGGGCTGTCCCCATGAACCCAGTATCTCAGCACTCCTCCACAGCAGAAGCATTGAACTTTATCCCCGGAGCCCAGAAAGAAGAAGCCTGCTTTAGCCAGGTCTCCAGAGCTGACCGGTGAATCAGCAGGCCAATTCTGAAAAGTTCGAAGCCTCTCCACTTCGCCTCGCATCCGAGGGTCCTCGAGAATGTGTAGGGTTGCGCTCCTGTCATCCGTCATTATGGGCCATACGTGTTTCCCTTTCTCCCTCATCGCTTTTGCGTTCCATAGTGGACTGCGCACTGGAGGTGAGCACGCCGCGCCCGCTGAAATAACTATTAGCAACTGGTGGTTTGCGGAGTTCCAGAAGATTCAACAAACGACAGGATGCAAAGCGTGTGATTTCTTGAATGAATAAGCCAGTAAACATGCTATTTTCCCTACACGTGTCGGACAACAAAAATACATTTATGTCTTCATGTTCCATAGGGGTGGGCACTCATAGGCCACTAAACGTTTGGCCAAACATGTTATTTAGGGAATTTTAGGCTACTTGAGCAATTGTTTTGTAGTCTATTTAATCCTATTTGGAAAACGTATATGGATATATTTATATGGAACATGTTTTAAATATGATAAATCACACAGTTAAAATGTGTTATGTAGGCCTACCATTAGTTCACAAATGTCTGCAGGCCTATAGCCATAGGCTAGGCCTGCGGTCTATTATCAGGATTACACCAAAGCAAAGATGAACGTAATGTTTTCCTAACAAAGCAGTGAGCAGCAGTGAAAGTGTTATGATCTTCCAAAATCGTGTGCGGCAGTTGATTACAATTAGGTAATTGGGCAGACGCTTTTATCCAAAGTGACTTGCAATTACATGGAGCAGATAGGGGTTAGGCATCTTGCCTCAGAATGCTTACAGGTAGGCTTGTAGGCTTGTAGGGCTCGAACCGACGACCTTCCGGCTGGGAATCCAACACCTAGACCACTAGACTAACCTGCCGGTATTTCAGTATGAGGTATTAGGCCTATTGGGCTGAAAATAATACATAGGCTAAACTACAGTGGGTTATGCTTTGAACCTTGGGAGAGTTCCGAGACTCGAGTTGAATGCTGACCGCTGGTGGTGACAGCTAGGCTACTGACCTCTGAAACGATGAGGCACAAAATCTAAAATCAGTTTTCTGGTATTCCCAAGGAAATGCTAAATAATATAATGGAATGACTATATTAGTGATATTTTTATTATGATAATCATGATAATTATAATATATAAGATTATGATTATAATCTTATACATAGCAATAATTCTAATATGGATAATATAAAACCCCAAATAGACCTAAACTAATTCACAACAAATAAAAGTGTGATTTGAGAACGTTTGTGATCTTTAAAAAATAATACATTTTAGGTGTCGAGGATATTATTTTGACTTTACCAGATCTGTAACTGACAATTTACTTAACCTTTTTTTCAAATTTTGAATTATTATCGTGTTTATTTACAATAGTCCTGTCCTACAGAGACATAACTTTACCTGTTAAAAGGATATATTTTGCCACCTGGCGGTTAAAGGACGTAAAACGGTGTTGTGCTTAATTTGTTCCCCCATTGAAATTGTTTGTTTGTCTACAATCTGAACTTTAACAATCAATTAATCATTAGTGTATTAACACCAAAACATTGTATAATTATAATAATGTACACCAGTGCCATTTTCGCACATTTCAATATTTGCATTGTCTGAACATAGCACATTAGGTCATAATTTCGACGCGGGGAGATTCTTCGCAGGACATCGGCGTCTCAGGGCCCGGATGGAACAGCCATTGGGGAAGTGTGGCTTCTCGTAACTGAGGAGGGATCTCTCTGGAATTAAAAGACAAACTAAAAGGAGACCGAGGACACGCATATACAGCATTATAAAGTTGTATTTAGTCGACATATAGCGCTTTAAAACTCTATAAGGACTTGATTCTTTTCGGACACAGAACCCGAGGCGACAGACTTGAACTGTGGAAGTTGTGATACCGTGCACAGCGGAAAATACACAGCTGAGCTCGCGCTAGCTACTAGCCCCAAGCTAAGCGGCATAACTAACTAGCCAGCTAGCTGCAACTGAGCGTGAACTTGCCTTCAGAACACGGGGCTTGAAATTCAATCACAAGCTCGGGCTCTGTGAGAATCCAGGGACTTGCTTAATGAATTATGTCTGCCACAAGCATTGACCCTCAGGTAGGAAGACCGATGTTCCTCGCCATCCGTATGCATACCAGCTAGCTAATCTGCTAACGATTTATTGGGCTATGGCTATCACTTGTGTTACCTAGCCGCTAACGTTGACAGTTGCCGTGCCGAAATTGTTCCTCCGGACTACATTGTTCCTTTTCACACAACTTGGGCTGTTATTAACATCGTCATTATGAGTATAATTGCATTATATCAGTTTGTTTATTGCATTATTATTATATGGCACCCGTACTGCAAAGGAACGCTTTCGGCGGGGGTGGACAATTTCAGCACGACACCGGTATATTTAGCTAGTAAGTTAGCCGCATTTAATACAAGAATGTGTGGATGTGGATTGGTTGTCGTTTAACAAGGGCTGGTACGTTTAATCTGGTGCAATTCCTTTTATGAATGATTTCAGATGTTCGTGACACGCGGTTCTAAATATTATAGCAACTTTGACTTAATTTTAACAAATACACAGAGGCTCAGGCTAATACCCGAAGCACAACTGTTAATGGATCATTTCACATATGAAGAGTGGCCCACTGTTTGTATACGATAAAGTCGAAGACAAGCTAGTTATGTTTATTGTTGAAACATGGCATTAGATATTTAACTGTACTTCACCATACATTATTGAACCTTGTGTTGATTTCGTAACAAGTTAGATATCGTTTAAGTATAACGTTAGCGTTGACCTCTCTTAATAGATTGGGCTTTTTATCGTGCATTGATTCCAGTCCAATAATACATTTCATGTTATTCTCATGAGCTACAAATCCAAATCTATGTTGAATCCTAAATTGACTGAAAACTATTGTCTGTTTTCCCTTGTATGACCCAACATGGATGCAGAGATCAAAGGGACAAGGATCTAAAGGTAAGTTGAATCTGTCAGAAAAAGATGCTTTAATGTAGTTTGGGTCCACTATCAATATCATATTTTTTTTTTATTGAACTTGTTCACTCACCTTTACGTCACACCTTGGAAAGAAAATGGCAGTATAATGTTTTTTGTTTTGTGACTAAAGTTTGCTTTCCTTCAGGCCGGGTGGGTACTAACCAACAGAATACTGTTGATAACCCTAGTCTGTGATCATGTATTGTACCAGCCATTTTGGCAGACAAGTACCCATCTTTTAGAGGTTCCCCCCTTTTCCAAAATGTGTTTGGCTGGTAAAATAGGTCTAAAAAGGTTTGTGTGAGCAGTACTGTAGGCAAAGAAGTTCATGCTTTTATGTCTCTTGCAGAGATTAGATCCACAGCATGAAGCTGTGCGTATAGTGTGCATCTCAGGAGTTGGCGCTCAGCACAGTGTTCGTGCTGTCTGTACCCCTTTGACAAATGGATTTTTTTTTTATTATGTATAATCTTGTGCTCTGATAAAACTCATCCGCAGGCTACTTCGATTATTAGTTTACTGCTGTGCCAGTTTGAGCCTTAGTACAGTGCGATTGATGGACCACTTGCATCTTAAAAGTGCTGTTTGAATTTTGCTGTCAGTTCTTTCTTCCCCCTCCCTCATTCACGTTTGTCTCTCTGGTATGATTATTCATTGCCACAAGTCCCTGACTAATGCAGCCAATTTAGTCTTTAAATTGGCTGTGTGACTTTTGAGCTGCAGAAGAGATGGGTGAAAGACAGGTCTTGACTCAGCGTTGCCTCTAGCTGGCAGCAGGCCACAGTCTGATTCGCTTCCAGGTTTGGCCCGTCTCAAAGGCTAGAGGGCTGTGATTCATAGTTCACTGATTTATACCTGTGGAGTAAGACCCGTGTGCACACGCATGAGAATGTATATACTGTATACTGTAAATTTCTGATGCAGTATGATAATAACTAATCACGCATGTATGTCTGTAAATTGGACAGCCAATATGAGTCACTCAGCACTGTAAATATACTATGCAAGATATATATAGGATTTTCAATGTGATTCTAAAATGTAGCTCTTGGCCACAATTTAGGTCTTAGGCAGTTACATTTAAGGTGTAAAAAAAAATATGCTAGAATAACAAAGATACATGTAAATGAGATATTGGAAAATAGGTATTTTGCATTTCAATTACTTAAATTGGTCGGATAAAAAAAACAACTGTTGGATTATAATGGTTGTGGCCAATAGCACCAATACAGGCATTAATATAAATACATCACATATGTATTGATCAAGTGTTGTTTTGTTGCAGTGCAAAATGGTTCACTGCATCAAAAGGAGAATGTCCACGACAATGACTTTGAGCAGTACCTCACTGGTCAATCAACTCAGGTAACTATGCTATTTTTATGTTTTTCACAGGTGATGGGCATGTAGCAAAATGGAAGTGTGTTTTGGTGACATTTTGAAGTGTTATTTGTGTACTGCTTTAAGTCACTAATGCCAATGCTACTTCCAGAACAACAGCTACCAGTCCATGACCGATCCCTACCTGTCCAGCTACTACGCCCCCTCCATTGGATTTCCTTACCCCCTCAGCGAGGCCCCCTGGTCCACCGGTGGAGACCCCCCTATTCCGTACCTCACTCCCTATGGACATGTGAGTAATGGAGACCACCACTTTATGCCGGACACGGTGTTCAGCCAGCCGGGCGGCCTGGGCAGCAGCATCTATCCCCACAGGTTTAACTTTTTCCCTGAGAACCCTGCCTTCTCTGCTTGGGGCACCAGTGGCTCCCAGGGTCAGCAGACTCAGAGCTCAGCCTATGGGGGCAGCTACAATTATCCTCCTAGCTCTTTGGGGGGCACCCTGTTGCCTGACGGCCAGACCGGCTTCCATAGTGACACCCTCAACAAGGCCCCTGGCATGAACAGTCTGGAGCAGGGTATGGTCGGTCTGAAGATTGGAGGGGATGTCACTGGCCAGGGCTCAGGGGTAAAGGCTGTGGGCTCTGTGATTGGGGGCCCTGCAGTTGCGGCCACGGGGAACGGGTCTACACCTATCGGCATGCCTCCTCCAAAACCCACCTCCTGGGCGGCTATTGCCAGCAAGCCAGCCAAGCCTCAGCAGTTGAAGGCCAAGGTGAAGCCAGGCATGCTTACCCCAGGGGGAGGCCTGCCTCCACCGCCTATTAAACACAACATGAACATCGGCACCTGGGACAAGGGTCCCGTGACTAAAGTGCCCCAGGCTCCATTGCTGCTGCAGCAGCAGCAGCAGCAGCAGCAGCCCCTTGGCCTGCCCCATGGCATGTCACATCAACCCCCCCTCCAGCAGGCGCCCATGCAGCCTCCCCCTCCCCAGTCCCTAGTGCAACCGCAGATGCAGCCCATGGCCTTACAGCCCCCTGCCCCCC
>JAODLI010074140.1:0-13515 GCA_027575585.1 Percopsis omiscomaycus
CCCGCCCCCCAAACCATTCCAATAAAAACTAAATGGAAGGACAGAGAGGTAAAACTGATAAAAACAGCTTTTCAAGAGAGCCAGCCAGGTCCCGTGACTTTTGCCACATGATCTGGCAACACAACCAACATGGCGGGACAAATTCATACGCCTGACTATAGACCTGAGTCATGAATCACACAACGGTAAATCACTTCAGAGTGTATCTTGGGGAAAAAAGTACATGTACATGAGTTATTTTTTCTCCAGTTTATGTATTGTGCAATTAGCTTTACTGTACAGTATTCTATATTGTGAAGAGGTTTCATTCATGGTTTTAAAGGAAATGCTTTTCTTAATGAGACATCGATGTTACTATAGACAATAATAAAAAAATAATAAAGCACATGCTATCATTTACTACTTCAAAGAATGACAAAATGCTGTTTTTTTTGGGGTCATTGTGTTGTTAGTCACAAAGTGTTTTGGGTGGGAGCGTTAGTGTCAGTGTTTTGGTAGAATACATTGGTTTTGAGACTTGTATCAACAAATGCTTGTTAACAATTGTAAAATTGTAAACTGTAGTTTGGACATAACAAATCTTACCATAGTGTAGGGCTTGAATTAACCCAATGTGCGTAGTATTTCAAGTTTTAATCCGTAACACGCAAATGTAGCCTAGTTTGAACATAATTTCTAACTTAGGTCGAGTTTACGCGTTGTATTGGAAAATGTCATCACTATATACTACATTTAGATTCCGTGGTTTACAATTCTATGTTTAGACAGTTACTTTGTTAAGAACACACAGCCATTTATGTGTGTGTGAAAGGGGGTTCTGGTATGTTAATTACATCTGGGTTCCAAGATCTTCTTTGAACTAATCCTCCTCACACCTCTCTTTCAAGTCTTTGCTTGATTATCTCCTGTTGATAAGGGTGTGCCATATGGAGAAATGTTTTATTTTAATTTAGTGTGACCTGCCAATATTACCTGTGACCTAATCATGTGTATAAAAGACTGTGCCACATCTGTAGGGGCGAGACCCTTCCCATTCAGACGTTAGAACTCTGTCTGTGAACCTCGTCTCCTCTTTGCAAAGAATACACTTAAGACAAAAGACAGTTCTCTTGGTCCAGAGTGGTTAATTGTAATTTTCCATAACAGCGTTCTTTTGTTAGTTGTTCAGCGAATGTTATTCTGTTAATTCTGTTTAAAATTGTTGCTAGACAACCTTCAGCACCTCGAGAGAGAGAGAGAGAGAGAAAGAGAGAGAGAGAGAGAGAGCGCGCACTCCACAAACCGTAGTGAATGAGCAAATGCACATCGGTACAATATAAATACACAAGAAATTACTTATTACTTATTATTTACAAAGTACTAAAATACACCGCCGCACTTGTAAGCCACACACCTAACAGGTTACGTTCAGGTACATTCACGGCTGCTATGTGTTACCCAGAATACTGTATGCATAGACGTACATGTGCATCTTCGCAGCAGCATTTCAGGCCAACCACAGTGACAGACAAACTTGGGAAGAAAGAGAGGAAGACAGCAGACAGACAACACTCAAAAACGGAACAATAAAGTAACCATTCTTGTACCCCGCGCAGTACACAAAACACTGAGGCATTTTTTCCCCCCCTCATATTTCAAGGGGAAGGTTATTTATTGGTCTCCAAATAGTCAAGACAATACCACGTGGGCTGTATAAAAACACGCCGCATGCAGAAGTCATACGGGTACACCTTTAAAGACGATATCGGCAGCAGGTGAACAGAGTGACGGAAGGCAAAGAGACAGAAAAACAGGGAGAAGCGAAGGTGAAAGACAGCGAGAGACGGAGCGGGAAAGCAAAGGGAAATGACAGAGATGGACGGCGGGTGAATAAGTGTCTGCGTGTGTGTGTGTGTGGGCGCATGCGTGGGTGTTGACAGTCCGTGATACAGCAGACTTTGGCCTGGTCCTGACGGCTGTCACAAGGGAAAGTCATCTGTGTGATTAGCTAGCGCACCGACTGCATCGATCGCCCACGGCGGCAGCACGCAGAGTGGGGTGCCTGCCCCCCCCCCCCCACCCGGTCCAAGGCGCATGCACAGTGTGGAGAGAGTGGAGGAGAGCGTCCAATTAAATGTCATTCCGCACTATTTTTAGACACACAGACAGGTGGAGATGAGCAGATAGACAGAAAGACAGGTTGGTAGTAGGGCTGCGTATTGGCACAGATGCCCCGATTTGATGCCATTACGATTCACAAGCTAATGATTCAATTCGATTCGCTTCTTTATCGATCCGATAGGAATGAGATATCAATTGACTATATACACTGTAGCAGCTTTCCCTATTTGGAGAGAGGTTTAAAACGCTCTAAAGGGAACACACATTTACAAATGCAGAGTCACTGGAAACGACTGGCGAAAACCACTAAAGAAAAGGTCAAAGGCCATTCTCTCTTCATTTGAGGAACACATGGGTATAGTTCCTTAAAGAGAGCTAGACAGCAGACAGCGGCAACACTCAAACACGGAACAATACAGTAGCCCGTCTGTACCCCGCGCAGTACACAAGACACCAAAGCATTTTCTTTCCCCTCATATTTCGACCTTTTCAGAGTGCTCTTCCAGCCCCACTCCTCTCTCTGTCTCCTTCGCCCTCCCGGCCCATCCTTTCATCTTCACACCGGTCCTTCGACTCGCAGCAAATAGGCCTCCATTGCAGAGTCATTTTGGGGTTGGCCTTGCTCAGCAGGGCTTTCACTGTGGGGGACGGTGTTGACAGGTGAAACTGTGGCTACGAGCATCCCGGAGGAGTCCGTCTTTTGCTGCGCTCGGTCGTAAGCGCAAACCGCAACGTGCGCACACGACTGGACAACACTGCGGTATGCGAAGAGCTGAGCTGCTTGGTGGGCTTGAGCAAAACCCGTCCGCTAAATGTATTTTAACTTTTAGCAGTCATTTATGTAGGTCATCATTTTTATTGTGTCGAGTAGAAATGTTGCGTTTCGCTTAACCAGGCATTAACACACACACACACACACACACACACACACTGTGGTTACACTAATCACACACGATGGTGCAGTCGTGTGGTTTCTGTCAGTGTTTGGGACACAGGATGTCAAGCATTTATAGCCGGGAGTAAAAGCTCTGCTATCTGCGGGACGATGACACCGCTATCATGTAGATTTGTATCACGTCGTTTTAGCGCCTGCAAAGTGTTTATGGGCTGTGCGTTAGCGCTATCGGGGGTATTGTACGTCTGCAAAAATGACTTGGGTGTTACTGTACGTGCCGGAGCTTAAAGTTTATCGTTTCATTTACGCAGAGCAAGAATATAAAGATACGATAGGGATACAGTGAGATAAAATATGAGAGAAAGAGAGAGAAAGACTATTGTTATAACTGGAATGTCACATGCTTTACTTTGGTTCTCAAACTTTTTGACCCATGACCCACCAAAGCAACCCCTATCGGAGGGCCCCTTAACATTATGAGCATCTCTATTAGGTTAATGCTGGAGCTAAATAACCCTCGCAATTGGCTGACTGAGTCATGTGATCTCTCAACCTACCTTGGTTACAACATGCCCTTCCCTAAGCCTTAATACTGAGAAATTGTTAGAGAGGTTTCCATTTTATTCATTTATTCATCACTACAATTCACTAGGACATTTGCTTAGTTTTGAAGCAAGCACCTGGTGGCCATTAACAGAACTGCATCTAAGATAACAGTGCATCTTAAGCACTCATTGGCTTCAACACCTCTGGCTGCTGCTTGGGCATGTAGTTATTTAGCTAACATCTGAGCCAATGCACCTGTCCTGAAACCCAGACACTATCCACTGGTACGCAGCTGCGAATGCAGTCAAACAAAGTAGTAAATCCTATTTAATCAAGAGAGTGACGGGTGCAAACAGACACTCAACATTGTCCTTTAACAACCTATTGCACAGAAAACCAATCATTTTCTAGACGCAGGAGACTAAGTGTGGTTCCATGTGGTGCGATCGCTTATTCACTTATTCAGTATGGCGCGCAGATTGGCGTTACATTTATTTACACAGCCCTCTATCACAGGAATGTCTCAAGGGGTTTTACATACCACACGCCATATGTTTACATAGACTGTCACACTGCATAACAAGAGCCATATACGTGTATATTATACACATACATGTATATTGTATTATACACTGTATAATTAGCCTCCAGGTGGTGTAAACTTACTGTTGGAACTTATGAAACACAATGTTTTTAGGGCATAGCACGCGATTGGATGGATGCACAAGGCGATTAGACAGAAGTTATTGTCCGCCAATGTCAGTACTCACAGGGGATCAAAACTAGGTGCAGTAAACAAATATTGTTGGTCCAATCTTGTGAAATTCATTACATGCAGTCTTCTATCAGTAAATGATCCATTCTCTCAAGTCACACACCGTACTTTTCAACAAGAGGGAGTCAAGCCAGACCAGTCGCTCCAGAATCCACAGTTTTTTTTTTTTTCAATCACACTGGCCTCCATGTGCTACCACAACGCAACACAAGACCCACACACACACACACACACACACACAGACACACACAGACAGAGGTATCGGGTACTGTGCTGTAACGATGATCTGAGTGAGGCTCGCAGGGCTTGATAGACAACCATTACCTATCCACAGCTCTGCAGTGCTCGTATCCGTGACTCCTACATGTTCGACCTGTGAAATCCGACCCTGAAGCATTTATTATAGATGAAAAAGTAAAGTTTAGTCACACTACTTAGCATAATGTGGCGCTCGACTTGGAGCAATTCTGATTTAATATTCATTAAATAGCGCTTTCCATAATATTTACGAGCGATATGTCATCCTTATGGCTGCTAATGCCAATTGCAACCATTACGTAAGGGTCGATACAAACGTTTATTTGTATACAATGTTTATTTGATATTGTAAGGCCTCTTAAAAGTAACACTATTATCTAATATTTGATATGCACATTTCATAGCCTCTCGTTTACGGTCTGCTAATAAAATTAATGGCATTCCTTGTTGGAATATATTTCGTCTGATTTTCATCAAGTCTTTCGATTCTGGAATTAATTAGCAATGGACTGTCACAAGACACGCTAGCACACAGTGCCACTTGAACACCCTGATTACTCACAGACACACACACACACACTTGCAAGCCTGGACAGAATCAATAGTGGGTGTTGATTTGAATGACATGTCCCGGGCTATTAACATTTGGTCTGTTTTAAGGATGAGCGCATAATGACGAGGCAAAACACATTATCCTGCGGCCGTGGTGGTAATTATAGTTTCTAATGTGGGAGCAATTAGCAAGCCCTATCAAAGCTGCTCTGCTCTGGATGCGCAATTAGATTTAATTCCATGATTGTGCAACGGCTAATAGCAAGACAGGGAAAGACAAAGGCTGAATGTGCAGCTAGCGTACTCAAAAGTTTGCCCGAGGATATACGCCGCGTCGTAATCGGCTGCCCGACGGCCAATCAAGGCTTTGATTCAGGAGGCTGACGCGTCCCGTGCACTGCTGAGCACCTCTGCGGGGCAATATTTTCAAGGTTCTTCTGTGTGTCATTCGGACACGCCGAAGGTAACGGATGGCTATAGCTGTATGTGGCTGCAGAGTTGTTACCATGGAAACAGATTAATTGTTTCCCCCGTTTTGAATCAGTTAGAAAACATTGTACTCATCCAGTGGCCTTATCGGCCTATTAGCTTGTGCAAACAGTGTTTACACAGCTTTAATGTGTAGATACTTGATACAAGAAATTATTTAAACAGTCATTTAAGTTAAAAGGATTTACACATTCATTGTGTGTTGATATAGTTTCCAGAATTACCCTTGTGGTTAAAACAAGCATTACAGAACCTTTGTCATTTTGGTTTCAATCTCAGCATGCCCCCGCCACACCCTAGTACTGCGTGGCTTGCATTCCTCTCTACCCCTCCCCCTACTGCACTCATAGTCCGATGCCGGTCTCTACCCTTCCCTCAAACAGCCACGTGCATTTCAAAAGCATTGCACACTAACAAAGTCTACCTTTAAAAGCACAATTTATTTTGGTTAACCCTGGACTCTCTACTGGTAGTGCAGTATTCTCTTGTTAGTCTGGTTTGCAGAATCTTGTTCTAGTGTTTAATATAAGATAATTAAAAAAAAATTTAATCAATTAAATAACTGTACTGTACAACAACAAACTGGAGTAACTTCATTGTAATACTACCTCTAGAGGCAGTAATGAGCTTTGCAAACATGTTAAAAATGTTTTTGATAAACAATGGTGTCAAGTCAATGGGGGATGAATACAAATCTTCTGCGAATGAGGGGTAAATAAAACGTTTAACAAGACAAATTCCATTTTAAATAAACATACAGTACCAAATACTTTATCACTGGCGTTAGCTATTTTTATACCTTATCCAAATGTTGACTCATCTGACCTAGAAAGTTCATCCCAATGTCAAACAGAGAGACCGCGGTCACAAAAATCGACCGATTCTGGCGCCTGAAAATGACAGCAAGAATGATGATGTAACTGACATTTCGGCACTGAGCATCTCTCTCCTGGGCCATTAAGCCATGGACGCTTGACTCAACCATATACAAGCCTGATATCCTGTCAAGCTAAAGGCAGCATAGCAAACACTACTGTTTCTGCTGAACACGTATTCCTTAAAAACACCCACCCAAAAAAAACTGAGCATGTAACTATCTGCTGAAAGGGAATTCAATTTGTTATGGGTACCTGCTACTGCAGGCCTGGGTGGTAGAAATAGCTGACACGCCCACAAGACAAGAAAATCAAGTTACTGTAGACGTAATAGGCTACAAATGTCCGGTTTATGATACCGGCGGGATTTTGTTGGGATGAAAATGATACCGTCGGGCTTTCTAAATACCACGGTATACCGCAATACCATGATACCGCCCAAGCCTAGTACCTAATTCAGATCTATTTAAGATTTCGTAAATATACACCTGTTGTTGAAAATTGTGTTATGTATTTACATTTGAGTTACATTTATCTTATTCATACGATGTTTAAACTCAGACTATTAGGGTGCATGTCGACCTTAACTGTACCCCTGACAATATAGCCCTACTCCACGGTAATTGGTTGCGATACAAACAAATCAATTTGCCGTGATAAGGGAATCAAAACCCAGGTACAAAGATACCCATCTCCTGCAATGAGATCGCTTTGCTTCGTCTTCCAGAGTGATCTGACTCCAGATCTGTCCGCTAATGAGACGTGTTCTGCTAATTCCGTCCGCTCTATCCGACAAAAGGCACAACACCCCCGCCAAAGTCCGAGTGAGCCCCGGCCAGGATCTAAACCCAGGCACCGTAATGAGCACATTTTCACAGACGCCACTGCAGGAGAGCTTAATGCCCCGTCAGTAACTTGCTGTGTAATAATAACTTCTCGTGTCACTCCGTTACTACAAGTTCCTTAAACATACACACACACAAAGATACGTGGACAAATGTTCGCTGACGGGCAGGACAAAAGTGCGTTTGACTATTTTTATGTGGAATATGTTATGCTTGTCTCTGCTCACACTAATAGGCAATTATTTCTTTTTTTTTTCTTCTTTTTTTTTGCCAATTGCAACATGAGCTGGTTTCTGGCAACAAATACAGTACGCAGTAGATTTACTCCAGTGAACTCTGTGGCATCTCTGTGCACAAGTAAGATTTCCCCTGCGGGCGATGGGAGCCATGGTTTCATGAACCACACAGCCGAGCTTCCCTGTAACACCCACATTCGATGCAACTAGTATAGCATATAGTAGTATATAAAGGGATACCATTTTCTAACATGCGAGTTGCCATTTCCTGTTTTTAGTAATATATTAGTTGGGGTTTTCACAGGTCGTCCGATGCCCCCATAATGTTATGTTGGTAGAGTGGAAATGGTAACAGAAATAATATTTTACGCCTATGAGACTACCCGTCTTGTACGAGGCTCTCTTGGTGGTGCGGGCGGTCCTCACCTATTCAATTTTATGAGAAACAAAATATATAGAGAGAAACGCAACAGAGTAGATCCACAAGACGGAATAGTTGGCAGACTTTTTTTCATGTCAACCCCCCACCATAGACATTGAGATAAACATCACTGGAGAATGCGGTGCCTATTGACTAGACACGAGTTTGTCGATCATGGCGTGGAAAATACCACTAATTGTAACAAAAAACAGATCCCTCTCCAAAACGTTTGTATAATGCTGGGCACTAATAATTCGAACATGCAAAAAAAATATAAACGCTATTGAAAGGAAGGTGCTGCAAACTGACCCACACTGAAAAAGTACTATTATTTTTATGATACAGGACAGGGGGATTTGCCCTGCAACAGTTTCTTTCATAAAGTCCTAAAATGTCCTTTCATAAAATGTTTACAGCAGAACTGGATACCTGGACGGTGGAAACAGCAGGCAAAGATGGAACACAGGGGAGGAATATTTTAAGGGACGTTTGGCTCATTAGCTACTGAGGTGTAAAGGAGGGGATGTTCGGCTGGCCTTTGAAAGGGGAGCTGCGTCAATGTTTTGAGTCGCTCGGGCATATTAGCGAGATCAAACGGAATATTTGAGCGGCCGACAGACGGGGAATGGCATATTGGGGTCCCCGACACAGAGCTGCATTCAGAAAGTGTTTGTGTACGTGGTTGCGTGTGTGAGTCAGGCACAGACACATGAAAAGTCAGAGAGAAAGAGAGACGGAGAGGAAGAGAGAGGAAGAAAGCGAGTGAGCGAGCGAGGTGCAATTGTTGAATTGCAGATTCTTAGCAAGGTATTTATTTGTGTGTGTGTAAGTGTGTGTGTGTGTGTGTGTTTGTTTTTGTCATTCCATATCCTCAGAAGCCCTGACCAGTAGTACTTTAATAAGGAACGTCAATAGCACTCTTGATGTAATGTTTTTTGAGCTTTAAAACCAGTGATTTGAGATACTCCAATGATGATAATTCTGCCTCCAGCAGCAAAAACATATAAGATTGCAGCAAATTGTAGATACCCCTCTGCAATTATGTGCCATTAGCAATCTAGAAAGGGAGAACTTTCTAGATTGCTTGAGAATCTCTCAAAATGGTCAGTGTTTGAATCGGCTGCTTTTCAGAAGAAAATGCGGGAAGCTTAATAGGGTACACAAGCCACAAACAATTACAAGCCACAAACAATTACGAAAGCAACTATGAAATTAATTAGCACAGACAACATGACACGCGTGGGAATTAGCCAGATGAGGATTGTCAGATAAACGAGACACTCAAAGACCACACCACGACGAAGGGAAACAAAAGCAGAAAAACAAATGGACAAGAACATTACAGCTAGGAAAGCAAAAGAGACGTGGAGAGACACCAGGTGAGATACCAAGTGGTATGGGAGTACAAAAATACAGTAGAAAAAGAAAAGAAAAGTGATATAGGAGCGATATAGGAAGCCAGTTTCTTTTTCAAGAAAGTCTCAAGTGACTCTACGCCCGGGGAAGACAAATAACTCGTCTGTAACCTCCGTCGGAATTTTTTTGACTTTTCACTCCCTAATGTGTCACCGCCGGTTAAAAATGTAACGTGCACATGGCTATTGGGGGGGGGCAAAGAGGCGAGCCTGTGCACGCGGTAGGAGGAGTAGTGAAGAATGCGAGCCCTTCAGCACTCGGGAGGGGAGTGCGCTCTCCGAGTTTCAAACCGAAACAACAACAACTTTTTTGCGACGCCGGTATCAACCACAAGGGTAAATAATTACTACATGAAACACGGCAGCACAAGCTCCATGTCTCTGAGGGGAGCGGTGTGAGCTAGAGGGCTAGTGCGGCGGTTGCACTCTCCAACCCCTTCTACTCATTCCCACGCTGAGTCACACAACAGCGGCTGCTTGGCTCCCCATCTGTAATTTCAGTGTGTGTGTGTGTGTGTGTGTGGGCAGATGGGGCCTCTTTTGCCGAATGAAACCGCTGCATGCGCGCGTACACATGCACCATTGTCGGTTCGCGCTTCGCGCAGAAATGCACGTGCCAAATGGGTGTGTGTAGGTGAGTAGTCTTCCAGTAACATGTGTGTAGGTGAGTAGTCTTCCAGTAACGTAAAACACCAAACACACAGCCAGGAGGCAGCGTGTGAGAGTGGGCAGGCGGGCGTAGGCGTATGCTAGCTGCCCTCACGCCCACTTTGAATCCCACAATGTGAAATGCCTTCCCGTGTGACAAAGTGCCTAGCCAATTACGGTGTCATTATCAGATGCCAATTCCAGAGAGCGCAGTGTGGGAGCAAGAGATTTCAACATGATTCATTCCTTTGTTCCCGACGGAGGATCGGAGGGCCTGTATCTTAATGCTGTAGCTAATAAGCGCGACCTCCGCTCTCTACAAACACAAGATATAATGTATGAATGTCATCCCTTTTGTTTGAACTGAAAGCGGAAACTAAATAAATCCTCACCGAGAGGAACAAAACAATAAACGTAATAAGACTTAATTAGATTTGAACGGCGAGAGATACCCAAAAAAAAGATAAGGCTTTATCCCTGTTCCAACTAGATAAATTGACACTAAACTTTCCATTGACTCGGGGTATAGAAATTGTAGACCTGTACTCAAAAGCACACAAAAGACACCGCACGCACACACACACACACACACACACAGTACAATCACAGTAGCATTTCCCCGGTGTGAGGAATAATTACTGTTCTAGTCAGAACTCAGTTCCCCTCCCCTGCGTAACATTAAAAGCTTACACGGCCCTGTGCTGTACAGCGGTGCGTGCCCGCGGCCCCAAAAACTACAGGCCTTCATCGAGGCTTGTAGTCGTGCCACTCTCGTCGTCCGCGCAATACCCTTTATAGATGGAGGGCCTTAAAGGTGTTTCACATTATATGTTTTTATGGGGTAATGCTTAGGGACTCTCCTTAACCGTTTATAAAAGGATAATAAACATAATCAGTGATTTCAATTAGGTTTGTTTTTGTTCCAATTTTGTAAAAACCAAACAGATTTACAGTACATGTCATACATGGGTTTACACTGCTCTGGGGAATTGTATGATTTCGCAATCTGCCGTTTGGTTTTAGGACTTGTGTTATCCAATGCAGGAATCTGCAGCAATTAATTCATGAAATAACATTTTTCCTCAAAGAAGAAATTAACTTTTTTAAACGATGGCTATTTAAACCACCAAAACAATGACTTATTTGAAAAGGTACACTCTTCTGCTGCATTATAGCACCCCCAGAACCCCACTCTTTTGCACCTGCTCACCGTTAATATTGGGAAAAAAAAGTCCACTAAAGTATGGGTGGGTGGAGAGAAGTGTGAGCCTATTAGAGCCTCTAAGGATAGGAGTAGAGGGAAATTCCACACGAAAAGTGCCCCATGAAAAGTAAAAATCACTTGGTTAGAAAGGCTTTTTCAACCTCACCAATTCAACTACTGCGGCAGCAGATGAACAGTGTTTTTTTGCCATCATAACTACCCATCTCACTTCCATTAGCTCCCAAAGCATGGTCTCGGTGCTACAATCATAAATAATCTAGCCACACAGGGCTCTTTAGCATGTGAGCCTTGCACGCCCGGAATCAGCGCTGGCAGTTGGTTTGCATCCAGGCTGCTGCTAGCCAATTTGACAGCCAGATATGCATCATGCGGAGAGCGACAGTTTACTCGGAACAGGGAGAAACGCTTTGCTCCCAGATGCCACGGAGCTCGGTGTACCGCCAAGCCACCCCCCCCGGGAGCGAGGCAGGCTGCTGTTGAGAGACAGCATGACAACTGCCTCGTCGAATTATTTGAGAGCGAGAACGAGATAGAGAGACGCAGGTGTGTATGATGATGGCATGTTGAATAAGCACTACCCGCGCCTGTCTAATCCAGCTAATCCAGGGGTGTATGATTTGACAGTAGCAGACTAGGGCAGACACGCAGGCAGCAGTCGACTTACAGTAATGCCTTTACAAGCGGATGCCCCACCCCCCTCTGAATTATTTGGAGGGAAACATAAAAATACCAACTGTATTGTTTATGACACCTTTCACACCAACACCGAAACTGCCACAACTGTTCTGCCACAATACGGCAAACGCGTACAGTATTTGGAACCGGGTTGATGTTTTTTCCGCTCCAAGAGGCGAGAGGAAAAACACGGTGCGTTCGGTCAAAGGTTTTGGCGCGTAAACAAAAGTTCCCCATTATTTTTAATTTCGTGGCATATATTTGCATTGTGTTCAGCGCGAAAGGCCCTTTGGATACAAGCGGGAAGACTAGCCTCAATTCCACTGTCTCACCGATGTCCAATTACGCTGAAGCTTGCCAATAACGTCCTTTGAATTAAACTTGATTTAGAGAGAGAGAGAGAGAGAGAGAGAGAGAGAGAGAGAGAGAGAGAGAGAGAGAGAGAGAGAGAGAGAGAGACAGACAGACAGAGAGAGACAGAGAGAGACAGAGAGAGAGAGAGATTAACAAATAAAACAAACGAGCCAAAAACAGAATATTAAATAAAAATAAAAAAAGATTGCCATGGTAATATACCAGGGAGAACACAGCGGCAGTAAGACACACAACATAGCAGAATGTCACTGTCCCCCACATTATAAAACAAAGACTTGCATTCACATCTATATTTTCTCTTTTCCTACTGTACTCTACATTCACACACCCACATATAATATTTCATCCCTCCGGCGGGCACCAACATCACACAGGAAAAACAAACAAAAAACCACAT
Organism: Percopsis omiscomaycus; assembly: GCA_027575585.1. Taxonomy (NCBI): domain Eukaryota; kingdom Metazoa; phylum Chordata; class Actinopteri; order Percopsiformes; family Percopsidae; genus Percopsis; species Percopsis omiscomaycus. Next base: position 12,728 of record JAODLI010074140.1, read on the forward strand.
ACTATACCACAGTACACTATCTTTTGCAATTCAGAACGCTCGCTCTAACCTACAATAGATGCTTTCATCCTGTCTTTTTTAAATCCGGAACAATGAGTTTAGACTTTAGAGGTTTCAACTTAAACCTGGAAGCAAAACTTAATATAAAGAAGGGAAAAATTTGCTCAGTTTGGCCACGCACCCGTTTCTAAACATTTTACAGCTGGTTTTGGCTATGTTTTTTGGCAGCAGTAACAGCATCACCCCGAGAATTGCTTTAGAAAATAGTCCAAAAATGGCAGTGGGTAAAGTTATAGTATAGTAGAGTGTAACTGGGGAGGCAGGGTAGTCTAGCGGCCTGGATGTTTGACTCTTAGCTTGACTTGATGACCTAATTGTGTTTTAAAACACATCTCTACTGGATCACACGCTGATTAGCATAACCAGTGTGTACATTCCAGGGGAAGCTACGTAATGTTTCCATTTAATACCGGCGTGTAGTTTATGGTTGGGCCCACCTTGCGCATGTTTACCATCACCGGGGGAGACCCCGTAAGAACACTTCACTGGGGAACAACAAACACATTTTCATCTCCTCTATTCTTTGCGTTTCCGTCCTTGGGGCTCTCTCACGCGACACACAAGGCTAATCTGTGTGTGGGTGTGTGTGTGGGCTCGTGTCCTCTCGGCGCGTCACTCCTAACTCTCCTCGGCAGACTCTCTTCCCCGTGCGCACCCTGAAACCTCTCTCCCTGCCCTAAGACCTTCCGCACTGCGCATTTTCAGTGGTCCCCCCCCCCCCCCCCCAC
>JAODLI010074142.1:0-34988 GCA_027575585.1 Percopsis omiscomaycus
AAATGTATGCACATTAAGTGAAGAACAGAGTGTGTGTGTGTGTGTGTGTGTGTGTGTGTGTGTGTGTGTTTATGGGGGCTCGTGCCCCTCTCAAAGTGGTTGAGTAAATAAAAAAAGGGTTTCATATAGAAACGTGTAGCAATAATCTTTCCAAAAAAGGTAAACATTTGCATATAGATCAAAACTACCTTTGGCAGGAGGAAAATGAAATTCCCTCCACATTGCTGTCAAAGTCTCTGCTGTGAAGGGGTGGGTTAATCTCTGAAATGGAACATTGTCTATCGCCACAGAGAACTGTGGCGATAGATAATTCTATATGCTGACCCATATTTGAGACCTCCAACACCAGTGGTGGTCTGTGTGGAAGACCTAAGGAATGCCACATGACAAGGGGTGGAAACTGTAATTTGTTGTATTAAAAAGGTATTCAAGTGCATTAAAACTCTGGAATTCTGTATAGAAATACAATAGAGGACAAAATAGAGAAATAGAGAGAGAGCTATAGTGCGAAAGAGTAACACATATCTGGTCGCTTGGGCAAAGACGCATGTTGTTTAACAGTGTGATCCCCACATTACGTGAACGTGAGCGGCTTTGCTGAAAGCTTGCAGTGTGATTTAGGGCGTTCTGCCTGCTATGACGTGGGGGGTGTGGGGGGGTATTAGCCGGCCCAATCCCCACCTCCAGTGCTGCCCAGCCTGACGCCGTGTGAACGCCACACCATTTCCTCTGCTCGGCTGTTAACTCTTTTTAATATCCTCATATCCATTATTTATGGCACTGTATGTCCTTTGAGTGCCGTCATCACCATTACAAATGGCCCGAGCCCAGTTTAAAAAAACTTCTTATTGTTCCTCCTCCGCCCTGCGGCTGAGACAAACGGTATATTCCAGTACTGCCATTACTATCTAATATAAACGCACTGTCCCGCACCAAAGGAGTTCTAGTTTCAATAGGTCTGTTTTTTAAAACTCAGACGTTCTTCCTGTTCAAATCCATGCTGAACTTGTGGCTTGTTTCTGATAAATGGGGGGGCTAGGATGGCCAAGAGGGTGGCTGTCTCTGAGCCGTAGGTTGTGCCAGCAAGATGCCTCCTTGTAATTGAACTCACTGTACTGTAAGTAGCTGTGGATGATAGCATCTGCTAAATTACCTAATTAGAAAACCTGCTTCATGAATCAGTCCTCCACTAGCTATGCCTATTCCCCTGCTGGTTGACCCCAGCTGGTTGAACCCATGGGCAGGGCACCAGTCCGGCAGGGTAAAAACAAGCACACAGTCTCCCGAACTGAAGAACACTTTTCTTTTCTTTTTTACAGTTTTATGTAACTAATTAAACTGTTTTTTGTTTTGTTTTTTTCCCAAATGGAATATATTTAATATGCAACCCCTTGTGCACGTACATGCGTGCGTCTAGTTCTTGTTTTGATGGCCATGGGTCAAAAACTGCCTTATGTCACCACGGTGGTGTCAAAGCACACGCATCTCCGCTCTCAACCATCTTCTCCCTTCTCCCTGGGAGCGGTTAGGGCCTACAGCACCACGGAGAGCGCCGTCTGCTCGCCGCGCTGCTCCAGTCAGGCGACCTGCCTGTTCCAGCACCGAGGACAGCGAACACTGGGGGACTCCAAGGGAGCAGAGCGGTGTGTCGCCCGTCTCGACAGGAAGCCAGTACGAGACGCAAAAAGAACACAACAGAATGAGGAGCAGCCGAGCTGGGAGGTATGTGCATAATAAAAGACCAGCTGCAGGACACAGACCTAACGAGTTGGGCACTGAAGTGTGCTGCGCGTACGGCTCAGTCGGTCCTGCATGTATACATCTCTCTAATAAAAAAGGCAGGAACCTCTGTGTGTCCGTCTGTCTGTTTGTATTACCATTATGTCGAGAGCCGTTCACCAATCGACTTCACACGTAACAGGTGTGTTGCTGAGGACCCAAGGGAGAGCACGCGACATGTTCAGAATTTATTAATTAAACTTTGTATAACCAAGAGAATAGCTCCGACATAAAAGTCCCCGACTACAGGGTTACAATACAGTTGTGCACTGAGACAAAGGAATACTGAGACAACGCAAACAACGCGGGAGACGCGTGCAGATAGAAGCGCGCTGCACTAGTGCTTTATTACTGTTATTAGCCCATAGTATTGTAATACACAATACTATACAATACAGTAACATCGAGGCAAGCGGCGCTGCCCGCTGTCCTGCTACACCTGTCCAGCCCACCAGGCTGTTCCCCACATCCCTCCCCAGTGTTGGCGTGGCTGTGCTGAGGGGGGCCTATTGATGCCACACGACCAAATGGTAGAAATGTCAAAGTCTCATCAAAGTGTCTTTAATACTCTCTGGTTGAGTACCCCACCCCAGACTTCCATGTTAAGTGGAACTGCTAACCCTAACCCTAGTCTATTACTACTACTATTCTCTGCCCATCCCACTACAGCCACCCTCACTTGGGACAGATGTGTTTCAAAATATAAACAGATATGGAATATGGAATTTGTGGGTTTTCCAACAACAGTGGTACTAACACACAAACCCACTACACAGTAAGCGCGCTCAGTCACAATTCCCCAGGCAAACATGACTATGTGAGTCTGAGTCACAACATTACTGACACTGGAGCTGGTGTGTGAAAGTCCAAGTTGCCCGCATTTTGAGGACTGCCAGCAGCAGTCAACTGTTTTTTTTTTAGTGGCGCACTGATCCGGGGCGACGACAGGTGGTGCACATTTGCGACGGGAATTCCGTGTGCATGCCAGTGAGAAACTGAAGCAGTCAGAGCGCGTGTCAACTGCTGACTCCTTCGTGGCCTTTTGCTTTTATTTGTGTGCCGAGCAGATCAGCTCACACTGTGCTCTGTGGGTCCCCAAATCCAAAAACTCGGTGCTTCTACCTTGTGTGTGCACTTGTGTGAATGCATAAATGTAATTTCCCATTTGTGTCAGGGATTTTAAGCATGTGCGATAATTCGATAGGGGTTTTTGTCATATCTTTCAATAACATCTAAATAAAATATAGAAATTATTTGTCAGGTTTGCTACTTTTGCCCACCAAATTGAGTGTCAATTTCGAAGCATTCTCTGTATTTTGTTTGGGACTGTCCAATTGTTGAGGGCCCTATGACCTTCCCATGGTTTCTGCCTGGGACCCCACCAACCAGGAAGTAGGTGAGCCTTTTCTGTGAGGACTTGGACACGGATAGATTAGTGATGCCTCTGCGGCTGAGGACACGTGATAAAGGCAAGCATAGGCTCTGAAATGGGCCTATGCCGAGTGCTCGAACCCATGACTTTCCGGCTGGGAGTCCAACACCTGGACCACTAGACTATCCTGCCCCCTATCCTGGTATGTGTTTGCTTTGTTGCTATCCTATGTGTTGTAAGGGTAAGATCTAAGTAAATGGATAGACTTTACACATAGAAACTCCACTGGCTATTCCACTCGGTAAGGAGTGAGTGCCACTATTGTGTTCTGTTTTGGGTAGGTTATGGTCAAGTAGTTCGACAGGTTGTAGGATTTATGTTACCCTTTCGTTTTTCTAGGTAAAGTAAGTTGGCTTTAATAACAAAAAATCTGTCCCGTGCACTTGTAACCAGATATCACTTATTAAACAGCGTTTAATAAGACTCAATACACCTCCTTGGCGTAGGTCATTTTCTTGTAATAGAAATAATTGACAAATGTACACGCTATGATTATCATTACCAGTACTGATTGAGTATAAATTCATTTATAACTGGTGTTTTGGATCTGCAAGTTATGGTAAACATTTTCAGTGTGAACGTTGCATTTGCATAGAGATGTTAGCTACATTGGTACGTTAGCTAAAAAGATAAAGCCAAATTAGACAGTAATCATTGCCCTTGATTTCCTCGTCAAACTCAGATGGTGATAAAAAGTTTGCTTGTCACAATTGAAATCTTATATTCGAGGGCATGGGCTTCGGCATGATGTAATTATGTTATCTAACATTTGCTAACATGTCGGTCTTTGAATTCTTTATACAGCTCCACATGTCTGTCGGCAAGGTGCTATAATAGCTGGGTAATGTGATATTGCAGTTACTTACAACTTAAGGCCATTGTTTTAGCTAAACTGTTGGAAATCGAGGTTTTAGTTTTGCCAGATGAGGCAGTAGAATTAGAGAAAGAGGTAGTGAGCAGTGTTCCATCAGTGGCTGATGTGGCAAGTGCGCCACTTGACCTGGGGACAAGGCCTAAGGTCAAAGGTCATCAACACTGCCCAATTTTTATCCAGGTTTACCCGGCTCCACTGGGGTTAAGGGCGATGCCCAACTTAGCTCGAGCTTGTAGTAAGTACCAATTAGAGGTACGAAAGTTAGAAGTTGAAGCAGAGAAGGTTGTTAAATTATGCCAGCTCAAAATTTACTCCAGACTTACTATTACAGAACTTCCAGTTTCCACTGGGTCTCTGGAAGGCCCTGGCCCGTATTCTTCCTCTTCTATAGCTAAACCTTTTGACATCACTAAGCATGTTGCCCTGGTGCCCCCTGTTCCATGAGTTTGAGTATTTCAGCACATTTTAACCGTCAAAAATGTAGAACTTTGAAGATTCACAACAGACGTATGTAGAGTTTGCTCAGGAAAAAGGAGCATGAAGACAGACCACCACACAAATACAACACTATGTGATGTAACAAGATATATGAGTTGGCGGCTTCCAGATGAAACTGTGAGCATTTTGATGCTCTGGAATAGTTCAGGTTCAGCGAGACATAAAAGTAGAACGTGAAAAGGCAGGAAGAGATGGTGATTGAAATTACTTTTTTTAAAGCTGCAGATTAAAACAGAGGCCACGAAATTTGACCAAGATAATCACTTGCTGTGTTTCATTTGTGTTTTTATTTCCTCAATTAGGCAGGGTGCACTCGATGAGATTGAACTCCAGTCTCCAACTGTGCTATAATTACTTTAACCAGACAGCCTCTTCCTACTGTAGAACTATCGCTCTGAACTACACAATTGGTTTTACAGATATAAATAAGAAAGAATATAGTCTTAAGGTGAGACACGGCAGGCAAAAAAAAAAAAAAAATTCATGCACTGGTCAATAATGAGAGTTTTTTCAGACTAGTGGAAAGAAAATAACCAAAATCCATATTTAGGTGTTAATTTGACTACACTTTGTCTATTTGCGTCTATAGATTTCTCCCGAATTCACCAAAAATTTGCATTCTAAGGCAACATGCAGTGCTGCGATCGATGTCTGTACCATGTCATCACAGGTATTGTTGTAAACCTCTCTCTCTTAACTTTGATCTGCAGAATCATGGGTTCTGTAGCAGTTTGCTGAGTACAGAGAAAGAGATGGGTTCCGCAAAAGTGTATATACATCTACGCAACTTCAAGACGTAACAAGGAACGATGTTTAATGTGAATGTGTGACTGGTTAGCCTGATGTACTGTATATAACATTACAGTACATTCCTAAAAACGTGGAGAAAATTGTTTTTTAAGGCTGTTGACAGTATTTTCTGATGTATGGAGGGATAAAAGGATTCCTCTGTAGAAACCTTTGGTTCGAATATGTCAACAAAATGAAACAAGAATTTTGAACCTGGCTTTATCCAATGTTCAGATTTGTGCTCTGGAAATGTATGCAAATGAGTGCATATTTAATGAGATAATGCCTCATTTGTACATTAAAACATACAATTTCAGAAAACTTGAAATATAGAAAATTATTGTCTTAATGCAAGTAATTAACTGGGAAAGTTTCATGGTGATATATATTAGTTAAAAATGTTACCCTATTTAACTGTAGTGTCTAGCCTTAAATAAAAAAGAAAGACAAGTATTTCTGAGTAAATCAATTCATCATCAAAATCTTTCATAATTTTGTTAAATCAAATCGAAAATGCATGCTGTTGGCGGCATCTGAGAAAATTGAGGTGGCATGATTTTAAACTTAAATGTAATTTCACAATGCGGTTTGACTAAACACAGACAGATGCGTTCTGTCACTAGGCAGAGATTTGTCCTCCCAACCCAGATCCAACCGTAGCGGGGAGGGAATTAAAAAGCGAGCGTCAATAGACAGTGAACGGATAGACAGATTGAGGGTATGAGCAGATGAATGAATATAGGTTTGGAAGGAGTGCTTTTATATCATGCCAATTCCTTTGAATTTCCTAAAGCCGTGCATGAGAAACATCAGTAAACAAAAAATAAATATCTCATATATATGGGCTTCTGGGTTGGCACCATGGTTCAGCGACTGATTCAATTTATCTAAAAGATAGGGTTCCTAATCACATAAGACCTCATGCTTTTCCCTGCCATCAACATAAATCCATCCATCACCTTTTTTAAGCAGTGGAATCTTCCCAAATGCTTCAAACGCAAGCTAATGCATTGAGATGGCTAGGCGATGCTGTAGCACGTTGGACTAGTTGAAGCTGAAAGTTTGCAAATACACCTTAAGGTCAAGTGTAAGATGGTAAAGTAAGGGCCAGGCAACAGACCTGGTGCCTGGTCAGAAAAAGGATTCTCTTGAAGGCTGACATCTCAATTTGTTTCCCAAATTCCCCTTGTGGTTGAAACCAATGTTACAAAAATGTTTTTGCTTGGGTTTGAAACTCAGAGTTTGGAGGGGTTCGTACTCCCCTACCCCCTCCCTCTACGATGCCAATAGGTCGACACCACTCTCTACTCCTAGCCCATACAGTCATGTGCAGTTTCTAGCTCAGTTGTGTTTCAAACAAACAGTCAGCTGGGGTGGAAAGCCCAAAGAGGCCTTAAAAAAAACAGACTTTGCTAAAGTTTTAGTTAAAGAATTTCACTTTAAATATAAAACCAAACAGTTTAAAGTGCTTATCCTTCCTCTCCTTAGGTATCCCTGCAGTGTGAACCCCATTTATTCACACACACACGCACACACACACACACTCAAATGCAGTGTCCAGACAGAACTAGTCAACACATTAGTATGCTCTGCCCTTTATATTCAGTGATCCTATTTATTAGCTGTTCTCCTACTAGCGTGCTCCAATTCATCTAATTATAGTCACAGAAGGAACAAAAAGATAAGAAACAAAATAGCGGTATATAGTAGTAACCACATTTACAGGTAATTCTTTCTCAATAGGCACAGTTGTATAATTCAACTTATGCACACCAGTACAGTTATGTCATTCAACAGTCAATCTTTTTAACTTCCTGCAGGCTAAAAATGACACACAAAGTCAAAGTTGTCATTGTATATGTGAAGATTTTTGTGGGCAAACAGAAATCAGCCAAAATCCTTGTTCAGAAGAATTTTGATTGGAAACTGCCAAATCAAAACTGCGGTCTCATCTAATCAAGTACAGTTTGCAACTAATCGTTGGCCATAGCGTGACCTTTTCTACACTAATGACTGACTGGTTTATAAAATGTATGCAATGATTCAAACAGCCACCAGTGGAGTAACAGAAAACCAACTATTCTGTTTAACTGTAGACTTATTGTACACACATTTATGTGCAGAATTAGTCTTGTGGTTAAAACCATTATTATAAATACACTGTTTGGTTTGAAACTCGGAGAGCGCCTACCTATCCCATAATGGAGTGGCTGGCAATACACTCTACTACCTACAGCACTATGCACTATTCTCTACCTCTTCCATTAGCTTCCCTCTTTAACTGGATGTCCACAACTCAAAGGAGTTGTAAGAAACTTGATTAAATTAGAAATAAATAAATAAAAAAAAAAAATAATAATAATAATAATGAGGTTAAGGTACACACATGTCAGGCAGACAAGCAGGCCGCGGCACACCATCTCACACGGGTCCCTCCAACTTTCCTGAAGTCGGCTGCGAACAGCTGGCAAGATGATCTCGGCAGGGACAAAGAACTGGAGAGCAAAACTGACGAAAATCCCAAAGGAGTAGAGGATCTTCACTAGCTGGTTGGACCTGTTATGGGAAGACAAACATGAAGAGAATGGGCCAGAGGGAGTAGAATTATTTTCCATTACTCGTTCTATCGTCATTTAAATCATTCCAAGAAGACAAAGGAATGATTAATGTACCCTAAGGTATTGTATCAGCGAGCCATAGCTCGCTATGCTTAAGCTGGAACACAGAGTGTGGCGAGTTTTGATTAAACACGTTTAAATCAAAGGCCTGTCTAATGTTACAGCATGTACCTTTAGTGGTGGAGTATAGTGTTCTGATTCACTGATCTATGTTTCCTTGGTAGATGTGATTAATAAAAAATAAATGGCTGCTCCATTATAATATTTAAAGAAAAGAAACTAAACTAAGGACATGTTTCAAATTAGGTTCCCCCATTATTCCTATTACTAAAAAGATATTAAGGAGCATAATCACTTCAGGCCAGCAGATAGATATAATCGGGGAACAAAGATAATACATGACATTTACTACATCTTGCAAAGAGGTGGATCTAGAATATTCTATTATTTCAATATTTCAAAGACCCATTCAAGGTCAATGTTAATAGATTTTTCTTCAGACATTGGGCACAAACTTATTTTAATCACTTTCTTTTGTTTTAAGCCCCTGTATAGTTGCACAGGTGTTTTGAGTTAATGTAGCCGACCTCTTCTCAGGGCTGAGTGGGTGTGTACAGACCCCGCTTGATTGACCTCTCCCTGACTCTCCTCTGTTGCACCTGTTAGGACAGACTCCTTTATTTATGTTTGGTTCAGTAGTGGAGTATATCCAAATTGTTAACCTACTTCAAACTGAGAAGCCAAAATAAACATAAAACCTGTCTGCTGTGACTTTATTGTATTGATGTATGCATAAATCAATTAGCATTTTGTAGAAATTGGAAAATGCAGTCATGACTTTGACATACTGTATATTGTTGGCTGAATCCTACAAATTCAATGCTCTAAAAATAAAAAGTGTGTTTTTTTTCTCTCGCCTGGGTGCATTTGCTAATTACCCAGCGCGCCATGATATTGCTTGTGCCGAAATGGGCGTCAGGGCGCAGTACAGGGTGTGTCGGTCAAAATCAGGTGGTGCAGTACTGGTTTGGTGTCAAATACTGTAATACCAAATCACACAGGTCACTTTTGTGTATGTTATGTTGGCCTATTTCGTGCACCTCCCGAACAAGGAAATTTTGACAGTTTCCTCGCAGTTGAAGTTTTTCTGCCAGTCCGGACTTTTGCCGTCTATTACAAAACAGAGAGTTCACTGCTGTTAATGTCCTGAAATTACCAAAACAAGTCTTGGCCACACCTTGCATGTGGACTTGCACCTTGACTGGGAAACTAGGGCCCTTAATCCCTGGGTGTAGATCATTTCATTTAATCATTCAGTGTTTTCCATTATATTCAAAGCCTGTCTGCCAACCCTGCTTTCTTTCAAGGAGAATAAAGATTTAAATCAAACTGAATTGTTTCAAATCAAAGTGAATCTCCTTCCTGGAAGCTAAAACAGTGCAATCTTTCATTCATCAACTGGCCCATACTCAAGTAGAATAAATCAAAATCCTAGTTTCACTTAACTGTGCTTCACAGGGAGAGCCACAGTTCTTGCAAGGGCTGTAAAAGCCTGTGTTTTCGGTCCAATTTAACAGCTCTTTTGTTTGGTGACAAGTAAACAGTTGAGGTACAATCGGCACTGTCAGCCTGCTGTAAAAAGGTTATGGTCACACAGGGCAATCACAGCTTTGATGACATGCCTTAAATTTTGTTGTAAAAAAAAAAAAAAAGCCATGACATTGTCTGGAAAGAAACATGAGAAAAAAAAAGCGCACAGTGAAGGTGAAGAAAACATGTAGTCCAGGTATCAACAAGAGTGAGGATTCAGATGAAAGTCAGACTGTTACCTGTATTTTTATCTATTCAGAAATAAAAGGAAAAAAAATCCTGTTTGATGAGACTATTTGATTACCCAAATAAACCCACTGTCTGGAGATATTTTGTTCCCCTACTGTACAGCAGAAATATTTTGGCACCTGCAGGAAGCACTATGTTTCCCCTGTGTTATTAGTCCTTTACATAAGGACTAATAAGACATTTGTATTTACATAAGAGTAAAGTAAGAGTAAAATAAAAATGAACTGGGATAAAGAGTTTTTCCTACATAAAAAAAAAAAAGAGTAGTTTCACGTGTACAGTGTATTCACGGCGGTGGCTGACAAAGCAAAGTTAAAGGGACACTCCATAATTGTGTTAATACACCCCAAGATGTAGGATGAGAAGTAAATAGGAGATTTCAAGGGGGTGGGGGGAGTGTCCCTTTAAAGGGACAGTCCTAGATTTGTGTATGGAACTGCCCTTGTGGTGTTAGAAATCAACATGACGCATCACACACATATCTCCATTTATTTCTCTGGTTCACTGAAGCAGCTACTCAGTCTTTGCAAAAGATGTTTATCTAGGGCCAGCGAGATATTATGATCTATGTGCAACATTTCTACGTAATTTTAGAAAGTCAAAAACAAATCCATGTGGCCTCCGAGCCACAGTGGCAAGGGTGATTTATAATGCACTTGCTGTTAAAGTGGAGCAAGGAAGAGACTAGGGATGGGTTAAGTCTATGGGGCATACAAACTACTTTTGGCCTACTGGAACCCCAGCTCATAATGCCATCCTCCCGCCTAGCGCCACAGGCAGATTGGTGTTTTTACTTCCCCGTACATGGAAGAGAGATGCGCATATTGCCCTTCAGAAATACATATACTCATAATTTTTATTGAGTCACTGTGAGGGATTTTATTTTTTCTAATAAACAGGGGTGGTGATAGCTAGATAAAAACAAGCTATCCTGACACAGACTGAAGAGTACACCGGCTGTCTAGTGGTGTTGGACTCCCAGCCGAAAGGTTGTGGGTTCGAGCCCCAGAGTTGGCCTACCTGTAAGCATCCTTGAGCAAGATGCCTAACCCCCATCTGCTTAATGTAATATCGCCATGTAATTGTAAGTCGCTTTGGATAAAAGCGTCTGCTAAATGACGTAATTGTAATTATGACAAATTACCGCTTGTGCATTTATACTGTATATTAGGGATGGGGTGAATGAGCGGCGCTCTGTTCATGACGTTAGAGATATTAAAATCCGTGTCATCAGTCACTTGGAAAAGAAAATCTCTTGCAAGTCCCCTCCTGAGCCTAATTGTATTTCTACATTTCAACTGGACTGATTTACTGGTGAAGTAACAAATACTGTGTGCAAAGCAATCATTTGTACAAGCAAATTATTGTCTAGTAGACAATTTAATAAGAGTGCCACAATATAGAATGGGCCTTTTCTATAGTGATCTGGAAATGCTAACGTAAACAGGTAAACTTTCTGTGAAAAAAGCCCATAGTTCATGCGAACAATCTCATTTAAATAACTGACACCTCTTTTGAAAATGTCAGTTTATGTGTTTTAGATAGCTTTGCAATTTTCATTCCGACACAAAAAAGGCCCAAAAGGCAGCTATTAATGCCTTTTGGGTTAATGTCAGCCATTAGCATTAAAACAAATTAACAGTGTTGTGGAAATGTAATATGTCCATAGTATTGTAACACTATAGCCAATACGGAAATAATCCCAAATGAACAGAAAGCTTTGAGACAAAAAGCATTCTAAACAGCATGAATTGAAAAATAAAATATCTTTTTCGGGCTAAAATGACAGCAGGCATTCTCGTGTGAATTGTCTCTCTTGAAGCGCACTACCAATTATCATGCTAATGTGTACCCTCAAGCTTACAAAAGTCTTTCGTGCAAATATATTTGTATATTTTATCCCACCCTTGTTTTATGCCCTCCGCCCAGTATTTTGGTAATTCATACATGAACATCTACACTGCATATTAATCTAAATTAATTACTCAAAATGATGCACATCCTTCTAATCACCACTTCAAGATGAGCAAAATTTATATTTTCATGCGTGTGGGCAATCGCTTGCAAAAAATTGGCTTGTAGACTGCAATGAATGCATGAATCCATTAACTACCTTGCCCACTGATAATACTGGCACCTCGCATTAGTGGTGTAACGGTTCTGAAACAGAGACCGAAGCCGCGATACAAACGTCCACGTTGTTGTGATTTGAAATAAAAACAGGAATGTTGTGCCCGTTTTTTCATATGTCACCCTCCACCGCCAAAAAAAAAAAAAAGCGAGGTAAAGTATGAACCAAACCGTGGCTCAAAAACCATGGATTTGGAGAATCATTACACCGCTAGCTCGCATGTAGCGCTCCATTTAAGGAGGTGGAGTTTAGGTTACAATGTTTAGAGGCTCCGCTGAAATGGAAAACTACATAGTAAGATAATAATAAGAGAGGTATTTATAATAATGGTTAATAAAACATTATTCCATGTATGCAATATGATGGGTTATATTTATGTTATTTTATCTAGTTATCATATTGGCTTAATTGCGTTAACATGATAGGCTTACCTGTAAGCATCCTTGAGCAAGATGCCTAACCCCTATCTGCTCCAAGTAAGAGCACCATGTAATTGTAAAAAGGGCAAAAAAAAAGCATCTGCTAAATTACCTAATTGTAAGTAACTATAATCTGAATACGCAAGTCATTCAGACATTTTAACGCTGCAATCCTCCAGGAATAATGGATTAATGACAGACTACTGTTTAGGGTTACTCAAGCCGTTTTTCCATATTGTTTCCCCAGTTTCTGTATCTTCCCCCTGTCCTGAGAGCTATCTAGTGGCTTACCAAGCGTTGTGAGGTAGGTTGAGGGTGATGCTTCCTTTGATAGCATCACCGAAGTGGATGTACCCTAGCGTGGCCAAGGTAACGTAAAGGACGGTCACAATGCCCATCCCGATGTTCAGGACCATGGGGAAGCGCTTAGGATCCCTCATCTGGTTTTGCAGGGGAAGAACCTAAGAAACACACACAAACAACTTGTTAATCTACAGCCTAATACATATGAAAGAAAAAAAGAAACTATCATCAAAGAAGTGTGTTTTTAGGCTATTTATCTTTGTCTTCTCATCCTAACCCCTAATTTATCAATAAAAATTCCACTCGACACTGATTAGTTAGTTAAAAACAGAATATTTCATGAAATTATGGAATGTTTTGTATATGTTTTAAAGTAACTATAATATAAAGACTGAATGATTGGTGTTTGAAATAGGTTGGCTGACTAGACTTCCTGGACCACGCTGCTTAATGTGGACACACCTAGTGTCTCACATCTCACACACCAACTAACACCATCTTTATGATTGAGAACTAATGAGAACATAGTTTTTGTCTGTAGCCTGATAATTTCCATATCTGCCTGACAATGGACACTGGAGTGAAGGTTGCTTTATGTACGTCAATCCATCTTAGCCACAAAATAAAAAATGTCTCTTAAGTGCAAGTTTTGTTTCCTTGCTATGGGTCTGCCCTTCTGTCACTCGACACTATTGTTCTGCAGGCTAGGTAGTAGTCACAGATATGTAAAAATAGCTTTGAGAGTGCTTACTGTCTAAATGGATAAATGTAACAGCCATCTAAAAGCTGAATGCCCTATGGAGATAAAGATGGAGAAATAATTCACATATCTGTGCCAAACCCTGTAGCATTGTCCTGTATGGACAGAAAAATGTCTCAAAAGTATTTGTAAATGCAAGTACCATAATCAACAAATATCCCATGATTTAGAAATGTTTTGCTATCCATAAACACAAAATTCCTTACTTGTGACTTATAAGTTGGCATTTCAATAAATGTGCTATGATTTGTACAAATGTCTAGTCTAAATATATCGTTTTAGTAAACATGAGTGCGCAAACCACATGCATGCGATTGGAAACCAGTTAGCTTGGAAACCAGTAGGGAAAAACACTGCCGCCTACCGGATGTCATTGTCGAAAGTGGGAGGCGCACATTTGAGCATCAAGAGCTATTTGTGTGTGGATCGCAAAAAAGCAAATATTATATCTCAAAAGCGAAAAATTGGAAGGAATGAATTGGAAGGAATGAATGCGTGTATTGGTCGATCCACAAATACAGATTCAACACTTCACACGCAGAATTGCAGATTTACAAATGGCATTTCATGAGAAATACACGCACAAAGTATAAATAGACATCTATTTGTACAAATCACATTTATTTAAATGCAAACTTACAAGTCATGAGTAAAGAATTTTGTGTTTATGGATAGCAAAACACATTTGTAAATCATGGAATATTTGTGGCACGTGGTACTTTCATTTGCAAATAATTTTGGAGACATTTTTCTCTCCAGTCATGACACTAATGGAAGGATATTGTGTAGAAATATATTGTCAAAACCATCTGGAGTTATTTTTCAGGGTGTTAATACAAGGTACGCTTTAATACAAGGTACAGACCTTGTATTAAAGCGTCCCCTAAAACTGTCAAATAAACTGCACAAAATACTCATGACTGTAGGATGAGGGGTAAAGAAGATTTGCGTCTATGTGAGCTGCAGTGGACATGTTCACAAACTAAGGTTTGAAACTTTTGAAACAGAGTATCAAACCAGTACTTCCAACATCTCCCCTCTAAATGTCTGGACCAGTTGAGAAAATCTGGGTAAGATAAATCCACGAGATGGGGGGGGGGGAGAAAAAAAATAAAATCTATCTGAAAAATAAAATATCTGAATTAACCACTGATTCACTCTACCTTCTTGAAGATCAAGGATTATAGGCTCAATGAAACATCAAATCCAATGTTAAGATCTGTCTACCACTGTTTACATGGCTTCAATCAATGCTTGGAAGGGATTAGCCTGCCTGCTTTTTTGTAGGCTAAGGTTTGGACTAACTCCCTGTCCAGTACTTTCTTGTGTCTGCGACCTGTCAGATTTATTTATATTTTTTTTACAAACAGATCGCAAGATCGCTGTACGCATCCGTATCATGAGTGGGATAAGCTGCGTTACTCAACCTAGCTTAAGATAGGAAGGAGTGTCAGTGACGTGTGATGCGTCACCACTTTGGCATCAAGGAACATCAATGCCGTTAAGTACCTGAGGACGGACGTCCAAACATGGCACTCTCGGGCCTCTGAAACGTCATCTCGATGTGGGCTAACTAATGACTGCTATTTATCAGCATACCTCCAAGTTGAGGACACGGTAGTTTAATGAGTGTAACTTCTTGATTCTTCTCATCGTTCTATTCCCGTTACCATTGGAACATGCAGACCTTTGCTCTAATCCTGATAAACAACCCTTATAGTGTCCTGCCAGACAGATGTTAATGTGCATATTCAATTCGCCTCTCTGCAGAACTGTTGAGTATTTGGCAAGGTCTTGTTAATTCTGAGGAAACATTCACTGACCCATCTCCCGTTGGATTTTTTTTCAACGTAGGACTGTTGAGTCATTCAGACAAATTGGATCATGGCTAACTGGCAACAAAGCAGCCAAGTGGCGTACAGTCGATTCTTTTTGTCCGAGTTTGCCAAACTTTGCAAAGAATGGATGAACAGCTTAATACGCATGGGTCTACTGAAGAGTGCTTTATGTACACTGTCGATATAGACTTGTTGACCGTTATTAGCAGAGAGAGCATGGAAAAAGCCAATTATAAATTATAAATTTTAATTAAATGTTTACTGATTCTTCTGAATGCGTCAGCAAGTTATGGTTAATAAATAGAAATGAAAAAATAATGTACAAAAAAATCCTTCTCTTCTCTGTTAAATCCGCTCTTAGAATATTAAGCACTGCCGATATTAGCAATTCTGCTAGCAATTCATTATTTCGGGGATTGAATAATATTTTAATAGGAATATATTGAGTAACGTATACGGAAAAAGCTATGTAACCATGATGACATGATGTGGTGATTATTCTAGGAGAATGTTGTTTGCTTGCAATAACTAGTATTTAACAGGTTCAACTGTTGACAGATGTAGTGATTGTCTCTTTGGATAAAGGCGTCTTGTAAATGAGTCTTCTAAATGCTGTAAATGTAAATGAAAATGCCCTAGCCTGCAGCCAAAAATAAATAAATAAATAATTAAACGTTATTATCCACATACTGGCCAATGCTACCATTTTTCTATGCCAGTTTTCCCTGCCAAATACTCTTGCCAGTTGCAGTTAAACAAGCAATTATATTTATTGAACAACTCAAAAAGTTGTTTAACTTCTATTTTTTACACATGTGAGGTGAGTTTTTCCCATTTTACCCAATCAGACATTAGGGGTTTTAATTTGTGGTTCTATGAGTGCTATAAAACAATCGAGGAGTGTACCTTTAACACAAAAAATAGGCTATACATAGTATATACATAAAAGTATGTATATACTATGTATAGCCTATTTTTTGTGTTAAAGGTATATGTATAAAAGTTTGTATGGGTATAGAGCTCATAAAATCTTTTGTTATATTAGTATGTTTAGTTGGTAGGAATAACAGCTAATTACTGCAGCTGTGCCTTTGTTCTTGTCACAGAGAAACATGACGGTTTGACAGTAGAGTCGATAAAAACGAAGGGAAGAAATTCCGATTTGAATATTTATCCAAACAATCTCGATGTGATGTTTTAAGTCCACATCACACCCCTCTACACGACACCCACCCAGCCTGGCACCAATTTATAGTTTCTCCTGAATCTTCCATCCTGCTCGCTGTCTATTAAGAGTCCAAACAGCCAGAGCGCTGCTGGTCTTCAAGTCCGCGCCAGAAGCTAGCGGCGCTCTACGGATGCACCAAACAGAGCATGTGAGATGCAGGCCAGCTTGAAGCGAGGGCAGAGAGCCAGACACCAGGTTCGCGTTTGACGGGCACTCTACAGGTGGTACCGTTAACAAGCTAACAACACAGGCTGCCGCCACAGCCAACTAGTGGGAGTGAAGCAAGCAGCAACTGGAGAGAGGAACAACAGAGAAAACAGACACAGATAGAGATAGAGAGTGAAAGGGAGTGATATATATATATATACACACACATTATTTACATAATGCTGAAAAAAGCTTGGATTTTCCTAGACCACTAGACTGATAATGAAATCAGCCAGTAAGCTCCATCTTGGTAAAGCTCCATCTTGCGTCTGATACCAATACCATTGATATTTGGGAGCAGAACTGTATATATGCTTTCTAGCTGCATCCATCCTGGATCCATTACACAGCTTTCCAAATATTATATAGGTCGACATTTCAGCCAAAATATACAATAACGATACAATACATCGATGATCGGCTCAGTCTACGTCTTTTACTCATTCCTCACTTTCCTCACCACTCTCTTACATGTTGTAATAACATGAGTAATAGAGCAGAAGATGCTGCCATTCGTTCCTACGTCACACCCCAGACGCCCCAGTGAGCCAGCAAGCCTCAGGCTTTTGGGCTCAAGCTAGGGTGTGTGCATATCAAATGAAGATTCGTTGAAGCCCTTAATCATGTTCGCAGTCTAAACTCCCCACCCCCCATTTGACACTGACAACAACGTAGGCTTAACCCTCAGTTGGAAAACCCTTCTCCATTCAACCTATGTCAGTACAGCACTTCAAAGAGAAAGGATTGTAAAAGCTAAAAGGAAAAGATAATGAAGTTAAATATGCATATTCCAAATACTGTATTATTGAGGCAGCTCCATTAGTAAGGAAATAGAATGAAGCCTGGAAGTGTGCCTTTGTTCTCTTCATACAATTACAAGTAAAAAAAGCATTGAAACTACTCAGATTGAGTGATTGAAATTTGTTTACAGGACAATAAGCAAATATGAATGTTGCCATTATTAAAGTAATTTAACTTTACATAACTTCTACCAAATTGATACGAGAAGTGGATTCAGTTGCACAGCTTTTACACAAAATCCAAGAAAGCCTGCTAGAAAAAGTATTACAAAATATCAGATATTATAAATGTATTCTCAAAAGGGAAAAAATATCTCCCATTTAAAGACAGTATAGCTGACCAGATCTCTGCTATTTGATTTCTACCGGCTGATCTCCCTCCCAAATAAGCAGCAAAGCCTTTCTTTCAAGTGTGAACATTGTTCACTGAAAACAGTAAGATCAAAGTCGTGGAAATCCCCAGAGTTCTTTCTTTTTCCCCACTCCAACACAAAAGCCTATTTATATAATACACAAATAACCTTCCCGAAAGGACAGAAGGGGCATTTCTATATCTTGAGTATTGTTCTTAAAGAAAAGGAGGGCTGAGGCTAGCACCTCTGTGCAAATTCTTCCATTTTGTGGAGTATATACACCTCTAACCCTCCAGCTCCTCCAGTCATTTTGTCTATTATATCCTATCTTTTACCTTAAAGTTTCTTCATTTCCTCAGAGCCAATGAAGGACGCTTCAGCAATTACACCGTCAACAGTTTTAACTTCGCACCCCCCAGCATCTTGCCAAGCGTACTCTCACTGGAAAGTTTTAAGTTGCATGAGAACACCCACCGCAAACCCGCAAAAAATTAGCTAACCGACTGAGAGAAACATATCTAGCATACTAAACAGACTTGCGCATCCTTGTGAGGGATGAAGAAAACACAAAGAAAGGTTTAGGCAAGAACTTCCAAAGAGGGAATGCTGCCGTCCTCTTAGCTTCCTGCAACGATGTACTGGGTAGTTCTAACAAGTAAAGTTGTAGCAATTAAAGGCTAGAGCTATTCTACAGAGGGTCCACGAGTTCAGTGGTTTATGAAATAGTAACTGCTCAAAAAATTAGACCAACCACCCCCTACATCTTTTACTCTTACGTTTTTCTAATGGATAATCCCAAAAATAATTCAGACTAATATGCCCCCAATTTTACGTTGGGACTTATGGGAAATATCTTTAATGAAATCTCATTTTTAGAAGCAATGCCTGTCATGAAGGGGTGGCAATGAGGTGCCGATTACACCGACCCAGACGTTTAATTCACTGCCACTGAAGAAAACCAATAAAATCCTGGATCACTTCAAAATCTGGGGCGAAAATAAGAGAAGTCCACAATCCAAAGGCCTGGATGTGTTCATAGCTCCCCCTTTCAGTTTGGCACCGCCTAACCCTGTCTCTTTGGGCGCCCTAACAAGAGTGCCGTTCTGAGCCACACCGGCTTGGATCCGTCAGGCCCAGACGTGTCCGAGTCCAGTCACCCTGGTGACGGCCGCCTTTCTCTCGCCCCGCGATTCTGATTAATGACGGAGGGGCGGTGAGCGAGAACTCCTGTGCCCCTCAGTCAATACGGCTGGCTGCGGCCTCATACATCATCCTGTTTGTAGAGGAACCCCCCCCCCGCCCCACAGAATTCAGCCCCACACGCTTATCTATAAGAAAGCTCCGCAGACTGACCTGCAGAGACACACAGTTGAAGGTTAACGTAGATTTAGAACGGGACTTTTTATTATTTGACATGACCCAATTACCAGGAGTAACTTTTTCCCCCCCTCACTGAACTTGTAATGTAGATGCGAGAAATAAGTCTAATGCTCCGCACCCCCCCCCCGCACCCACTCAAAGCAGATTCGGTCACTAGTTTGACAGCAGAGGACGGGGGGGACTTACCACTCCGATGCCTTCGAAGGCAAAGATGGCAGTTCCGAAGAAGAAGGGGAACTGGCCCGGGGGGGATGTGAGTGGAATGTGATGGGCGCCTCCCAAGTCCTGTGAATGAAGGACAGAGATCCAGAAGAGCATAGAGAGAGAGAGAGAGAGAGAGAGAGAGAGAGAGAGAGAGAGAGAGAGAGAGAACGAGAGAGAGAAAACGAGAGAGAGAACGAGAGAGAGAGAGAACGAGAGAGAACAAGAGAGAACGAGAGAGAACGAGAGAGAGAGAGAGAGAGAGACAGTAATTTAGCAGAACAAAAATCCCGCATTACTTCAACACAGAGGGAGGGCCCCACAAACGCTCCCAAAGGGCCTCTCCTGGAGGATCAACTCATTTCTTTTTCCATCAGTTGAACATACCCAGGAGGCCTGCCGTCAGGTGCAGCCGAAACCCGATCCGACACTCCCCCTAATGAGGGTGAGGACGAAGAAAAGCTGAATCAAGGGAGAGAAAGTTAGGGAGGAGATTGCAGGGGGGAACAGATGGGTAGAGTTTGGAGAGAGTCGATACGGGATGGGTGGACAATCGGAAGGGAAAGGTCAGGCAGATGGAATAAGGATTGAGGGAACGCAAATACCAGCAAAATGAGACAAATGGAGAGATAAGCAGCAGGGGTGAAAGGGAGGCTGTGAGGGACGGACGGTGGCAACAGGGAAATTGATGCAGAAGACCGTGGGATGGAACGCCGGGGAAGAAAAGAGGTTAATCAGCGCTTTATGCTGACCTAATGAGGAATTGGCAATGCTGCCTTCCATCCACCAAATAGAAGTGCCTTCCTCTGACAGGCCCTCGAATTAATGCTTTTAAAAACATAACCGAGACACTTAAGATTGATGAGTGCGGTTTACAAGGGCAATGGGTACATACAGCAGACACTCACTGCCCGTCCATGGAGCTGTGCCACCACTGAACACATTCCAGACACTCGTCCCCACTAGGTTTGTCAACATGCTGCTAGTTCGGCAAGGGAAGTGTAGAAACATATGGGGTTATAGTGAAGTCTGGGAAGTTTCTCTGCAAGACCTCCAGCGATGGCTGACATTGGACTCACCCAGCTTGACTAGGCTAATCACCCCATTGTAGATGACAGCAGAATAATGTTACGTACAGTATTATAATGAATTAGTGGCAAACCTCCTCCTGGTCTTTGGGAGGTGGGGGAACCGTAAGATCTGTTGCTATATAAATGTGTGGCAAGGAAAACTAAAAGAAAAACTTACCTTACCTTAATTTTAAATAACTACAAAATTGATTTATATGCTCTGGTTGACATGTCTTGTCTCGCAATTCTCGATCAAAATTAATTTCTTAATCTCTCTGTGTTTCTCAAAATATTTAGCAGAGACACTTTACCAAAGAAATATTGGTCGGGGCCACCAAATGGATTTTGATTTCAATTTTGGCACAATTTATTGCACTTTTGTATTAAGTATTAAATAATAATTTAAATAAATGGTTTAAATAAAGAATTAAATACATATTTTGATCAGTTTATTTATTGAATTTATAGATTATTGTGGTTAAAGACCTATTTGTATTCAGCATTTAATTTATTTGATGACTGTAAGCACATTAGATGTAGAGATATTGATTTTTTTTTTATAAATTTCTTTTGACATAATTGACCAGCAATAGTTCTTGACAATATTGACATGCATGTTAAGCTCTATCTGGTCGTCTCATTATAAATAAGATGTACATCTTGCTTGCTGTCAAGAGGGAGAGATAACTGTGTCCAGGACTTTGCTAGAGCTTGGTCTTTTAAAAGATATTTTCTTGAAATGTTTGATTGGCCAATATAATATGATGTGTTCTGATGAAGTTTCGACCTCACTAAGCATACCGTGTGAATACAGGAGAGGGAAGGGGCAAGCAGAGGAGACCTGGCAGGCAGTACATGAAGATGAAAAAGAACCTCTTCTTTGTCTAAAAGAATGTAGCAACCTGCTACAAGAATCATCAGATCTACATTCATGAAACTGTGTAGACCAGGATAATGAGTCCATCGACAAACCCATTTTTTTTTTCCATTATAGAGTTGACATTGTTAAAAAAAAAAAATGTAAGTATCAAAAATCACCTTTACCATCTCTTTCTAATATGATAACACATTCAGAAGAATATATGCGCAATATTCAATACAACTAGTCGCATAAACATAAATTCAATAACTAGGCTCTTCGCACCAAAATTATATGTCTCCAAACTGACGATTAGACATAAGGGACAAAACAGCAGGAATAATTACGAATGCTATCGGTCAAGATCTAAGTGGTAATTGCATCTAATCTTAAAATGACCTTCAGAACCAAGTTTACAAGCCATTAAAAACTGAGCTTGTGGCATAGTGGCACTCGACTAACAGCTTCATCTCTCACTATAACACTAGGCCAGCCTATAACAATAATAGCAGTCGTTTCTTTTGTAAACTGGCCTGGTGAGTGCATCATCGTTCACACTGGGCCTGCAGATGAGACAATGGAATTAGATCTTTCCACTTGCAGCAGATACACATAGAACCCTTACCAGTCACACTGGGTAATCAATCCCTCAAACAAATTAGATGTTCATAAGCGTATGTACTGGAACAGAGGGGAAATTATAGCAAAAGCACAGGCTCATATTTTATCTCATACAAATTATTTTTTGATGATACTTTTGCATTTATCAAATTTAGAGGTGGTTTCAAACATTTTCCAACCAACGGAAGATGGAAAACATACATAGAAAACAACACCATCCATTTGACAGACAACAATTCTTTGACATCTAAAAGATAAATATATAAAATTGTATTTCTATTTCTAATATATTTATTTTTAATTGGTTTAAATATTTATATTATTGTATTTATTTATTTAAATATGCAGTGGTCTCTTAATTTTTTCCATGGCTGTATATAAACTACACTAAGGCAAGGGGTGCCTTGAAAAGGGGGTGAAAGTGTTGTCAGTCGGCAAACACTGTCATTTCCAGTAGAGAATGTGGTGTTCGTTTGATAGCTGATGTAATTGGCCATGACAGTTGACTTTTCTACACCCCCATGACACATTCCACATCACTGCTTGTGCTGACATCATTCAGCATCGGGCAAGCAACTCACACATCAATCTCATCAGATCTAACATCATACCTAGCCCAGAACCTTGGCAGAACAATATTCAAAAGTAGATTGTGTCCACAACAATGGCTTGGAAGTCTGATAACACCAACTTTCAAAAATTCAATACTCAACTCAACACAAGTTTGAAGTTCTAGTTTGTTCTGTCTGCATCGATATTTTACCGTCCGCTAGCTAGGTTAAAAAAAAAAGCATTACAAATGCATTATATGTATTGTTTATCAAATGCAGGTTGCAAAATCTGGGCTTTTTTCTCTCTCCCTCCTCTGGGTTTGACAGTTGGATTGGAACAACTGGAGGTTGCGTGAGTCCACCATTGATATTCACTCCCTCGTGAATGGTCCTTTTAAATATTCACAACCAATCACACAAAACAATCATCTGTCAGCAGCTAAGGAGGCTGCTGAAGGCATAGTAGCAGCAAAGCAGAGCAATAACAGTCTACAGTATATAAAGCTGATGATACTGAAGAAGGGAAACATTGCTTTTCAATTTAGGTGGAGAAGAAAGGGAAACATTTTTTAAATGGATGTTAGTCATTAATTGTCACCATTGTGACTTCTTTGTATCAAATCATTTCTGAAGTCACAGAAACAACATACATCTGCTATGATAAATGTCAGCAGACACTTCGGCCAGTGCTCCAAACTGGCCTCCGCCCCGACAGACAAAGAGAAGGTTAAGTAATTAATAATAAATGCATTAATAATAAATGTTGTATATAGATCAGAATTGACTTTCAGGATCAATTATGCATAAAATCATTCAGCGCAGCAAAATTGAGATTAATTTCTATGAAAATTAAAAAAATGTCAGGTACACTCCTTGATCTCATAACGTCCCTAAAACCCCAACTTTCCACCTAAGCTCACTTTTAATTTTTATCATTAAATATACACCGTTAACAAAATTGTGGGTGGTTGTAGGGGGAGGGGTAGAGAACGGACAGTATGAGCCTATGAGCTCTGTAGGGGGGGCGAGTAGAGAGGAACGTGAGCCACTCAACACGCACTTTTAAACAAAACAAAAGAAAAAAGAAAACACAATGTTTTTAACCACATAGCCAATACTGGGCACAAATCAAAGAGTGTACCTTTAAGCTAAACTAGGTGTTCTTTTGTAATGTGAACTTTATTCAAAAGGCGCACTAATCCTTCTGTGTGTGTATGAGTCTGTCCTTACACTCAGTATGTACTGGAAGATGATGACCAAGCTGACCGCCATGCACACGTTGGCCACCAACGACAGCACGGCCATGTTCTTGAGGTCCCTCATGAACACCAACACGATCAGTAAGGGCAGGAAGAGGAGCATGTACAGCCGGACGTCAAGGTCCCACGCCTGCGGCCTGGCGGCCACGCTGCTTGAGTCAGACTCTAGCGTGACATTCCCTTGGTATCCCTCCACCACCTAGACGTGGATCCACACACAAAGACCCCCCCCACCACCGACGTGATTAATGGTAAGTAAAGTAAAGGCTCACCTCTTTCCTTCACCCCGCTGACCTCTAGCTACGCGATCCATCTCTCAAAGATGAGATGGATTGTCGCAATTAGGCAGACATCTCGCCAACCTTCACCAGATAGGGCAAGTGGGTGCTGGTGGAGCACTACCAGTGATCCAAGAGACCGACAACCCACCGTCCCTGTAGAGGACGGTGGGTTGTTGGTTGAAGGCGTATTTTGAACGATGACTAAATAGGGCATGTGTGCGCTGCCTGATTGAGGCTGTTGAAGTCGTATCCATGTAGCAAAAGGCAAATGTAATTACAGACACCTGAGCATGTCCCTCTGATGTCCTCCTTTTATTTTAGCTCTGAAGGCAGGGAGGGTAGTCTGGTAAGACTATAAAGCTGGAAATTAGTTTGGAGGGTCTCCATTCAAAAATGTTATATAGGAATTGCCAATAGGTGTCAATCAAGTCATTACCTGGTGATTGAACCCCCTTCAGCCAATCATAATACATACAGACCATGTTCAAAACACAGGCACTATGAGTTTGACAAGGGTTATTCTGAAAGTAATCAAGGACTGTCCTTTTAAGCACAGGCAATTGTGGCCATTAAACTTATATACATTACAACAAACACAACTCAAAATACATTTATAGATTTTAACTTAAATAAAGCAGAAATAATGCTGTGAAGTAGAACTTAAGTTTTGCCGTTATGCAGGCTCTTAGCAAATGAGAGTATGTTTGCTTGAATGAGGTATTTATTATACATACGGAAATTAGATTGCTGGATCAAACCTGTTAAGTTTGCTTAGCTAAGTCACTAATCTAACTTCAGCGCAGATTACAAATCTGCAAAGCGGCAATTCAGCCATGTATTTGCAGTGTGCTAGTGAAGGCAATTTTTGGAGCTTATCATTAGCACACAGCTGGAAGTAAATTGGCCTCTAACTTGTCGATAAGAAAACTTCACATCAAAAGTGGAACGTCATAAATCGGCATGTTCATCTGCTACCAAAATGAAGCACCAGCAATTTGAGATCGTAGGAGTCTTATCACTTTTTACATTGGATCTTGAAATGGTCACTAAGTAATCATATAGCTCCATAGCTTAGTGACAGTACTTGAATTTGTGTCTGAATTTGCCCTTGTGGTTAAAAACCAGCGTCAAACTGTATGCTCTGCGACTACAATATCTGTGCATATCTGTGCTATTTACATGAACAAGCTTCAAGGACGCCTGTAGATAAATAATGCAAGACCAGCAATGTTCTGGGAAGAGGGAAGAGTGAGTATAGAAAGCGAAAGGAAAAAAAAGAAATAGGAAAACATGACACGATAGAATAAGTACAGAGGATTACGCTGGATGCCATCTCTCCCATCACCCAGCTCGCTACGTCACAGGGATCAAAAACAGACTGATGATCCGTTAAGGCAGATCCAGACAAGTTCTATTAAATAATGTACACTGATATATATAATCCCATAAGGAGGATTACGCCATCATGTCTCATAAGTAGTCCGTAGACATGATGGGAAGTATAAGCGGCTGCACTATAACTTATTATATGGCACCATAACATAAACCTATAAATTGGTTGTTGTATATTACCTTCTCTGAAGCTGTGAGAATTGGCAGAGCATTTTATGTGTGTATTTGTGTATGTCAGAAGGGTATCAGAACACTTCCCTGAGAAAGCAAGGTCACCCTCAATAACAAAGACAAGGGGACACGGACAGAGGACGCAAGGCTGACTAACACACTGCTTCCCCCTTAAGGCTGATGGGAAAAACTACATCTGATCTGATCCTTTGACCTCATAAGTAATTCAGTCATATGACTGTATAGAAGCTAACCAAAATGGAAATGTGCGTCTGTATTCTCGTTTAACAGTATTCTACTTATTTTTTAATGCTACAGTGAAGGGGGAATTCAGATGTCAGAACACCAACACAAAATATGTTTGATGATTAACTTAAAATATTTCCAAATATACATATAAAATCTACACCCAAGGACAAAAGTGACAAAATAGAATGCTTTACTTTGCATTGGAAAGTAAGGTGAATATTTATCTCACTAATGCTAATCAATACAGCCAACAGGACACTTGTCGCAGCGTGTGATTTGGGTACACTAGCTAACCCAATAAAGAACTAGGAAAACAGAATTCTGTTAGCCTGTTTGAATTTATTATTTGTAATTGGCGGATACAACTGTCGTTTATTTCATGACGTGGCTTTGATAAGAGGGTTTGCTTAGCCTTTGACAAATAAACTCCTCAGTGTACGCCGCTATGAGTGCAAACAATTAACAAACCATGCACATTAGCCTAAATCTATCTACTCTGTGGGATTAGAGAACCTAATCTAAGGACACAGAGGAGTTCCATAAACAATGCTGCCGTGGAGAATGGACTAGTGGATTTAATTTAGAAGTCAAACAAATGTGTTCCTCTAAATGTAACTTTTTTCTTTTTATATTAGATAAGTCGGTGCCTTGGTAACTGGGTCGGCTCATATGCATAGCATAAAATCCCAACTACCTCCAAATTGAATTCGGGTGCGTTCACTTGTCACATGACTGTCTGTCCATCTCCATTGCGCTGTGATAGCAAAAATAATAAAATACTGCAGGAGGTGAGAGAGAAATTGAGTACGTGCCCTCCTTTTTTATGAAAAGCAAAGAAAGAGCTCAATAAAATTATCCCATCATTATTTGAGCTTTAGGTTTCCTGTCCATCTTTAGATCGTTTGATTAGTTGCATGTTATTACCTCCCTGAAAAGTCACAGCTATTAAGTGCAATCACGTTTGGCTCATATTTAAAAATTCTATCTCTGTCTATATAAATGGAAATAAAGTTCTATCTATCACTATCTGTTATGGAGACATTGAAATTTAACTAAATGTAGGATAGGCACACAAAAAAACTCAATGGATGGGAATAATAAGTTTCCCTTAGATCATAACTCTAGCACCCCCTAGAGATTATTTGGTGTTATTGCACCCACTTTCCTCTATTTTTCACAGACTTGTCTTTCCTTTGTGAATCTTATTTTTGGCCTTTTTCCAGTTAGATTTGTTGGCACTGTGACCATCGTCCCGTCATTTGGTGGTTTCAATATTAACTTTAAGGTAATATACATTTAAAAGCCTTTGCGGAACATAGACAATCAATGTCATCTGTGTCATTATCATTGTGATGCCTTAATGTTGTTGCCATAATTAGCTACCACAGGCTTCTATTTCTTATCAATAGAAACATTAATGAAGTTAATATGCTGCCGTACAATTAGGTTTCTGATTCTGTTTTTTTATTTCTTAGTTCAATATTGTTGAAAATCTGTTAAGAACATGATCAAATTTGTCCGTTTACAAAAGCTTGAGAGTTGGTTTAGGTTTCTACCCAAACTGAAACATACCGGAACAACATTTAAAAGGTTGGTTATGATTCAGGACTCTAGAAAATAGTTTACCCCTTCTACATTTAAAACAGGGATCCCAAAAATAACCATTAGTAAGTAGCCAAAGGGTTGTGGGTTTGATATCGACATGCCCAGTCTACCTGTAAGCATCCTTGAACAAAAAGCCTAACCCCTATTTGCTTGTAACTGCACTCACTATAAGGATAAATGCGTCAACTAAATGAGCAAAGAAAGGAAATATATGTTCACAAGTTTGACTTGCTGGAACAAAAATGCAAAAGAGCTCAGCTACAAAGTGTATAGATATTTTGGCGGTTGGAGTCAGTGTTGCACCTTATCTGATATGTCCTCAGTTTACCAGATCTGATCTTTTCCTGTTGATCTCTAGATAGTCAAAATTACTATGGGGACAACTGCTTCCAGCCAAATACATGGACGTGTTGCACGTGTTGTTTATGTAAACACGAGCCTACCTGTTTGACGTTTTCTGCCAGGAAGACAAAGTATGCACTGCAGAAGCCTAGCTGGGTCAAAACGAGGAAGAAGTTGACTATGTTTCTGCAAGAACCGAAGACACAAGTAGCAGAGTTAGTGTTGTAGGTTGAGGTCCAAGTTTTAAAAAGAACCTGTTTAACATGGACTGTGCCTGGGGCGATTTTCTGAAAACCAAGACGATTTTCCGCTGAAGTGGTTGTATTTGATGAAGGCTGACACCCCAATTTACATCACGACTATGAGTTCTGTGAGTGATAGGAATGTTTAAATCATCAATGCTGCATGACGGGTGGGATATTTGGATAACAGTGATACACAATTGGCTGCCGACAGGCAATGTCATCCATAATTTCATCTGTCAACATGTCTAAAGATGTTTTTGTACTGTAATAAAGTACACTAGGTTTAAATTTGCCCTCGGTTGAATTGTAATTATCATCAAATTCCCAACATTATAGTTTTCTTTTTCTTCAAAGAGAAAACTTTTTATTTCATCAATCACAACAAATGAATAGACATCAAATACATCTCAGGGGGCCACAGTTAATTAAATGTGCCCAAGCAGAGTCAGTAATGATTGCGATTGGATCTTCAGTTGAAAACTGCACCTCATAAGTGCAATCCATTGCACGCAGCAGATAGTATAATTACTGAACTAGGGCCCAGCACCACACCAAGTTCTGAAATGTAACTAAAAGCACACATCTGCAAGCAAATAGATAAGGATAAATATAAAAGATGACAAGAAGAAATTACAAAATACCTTGTAAAATACTCACCTTCCCAAGTTAGCGGTCTTTCTGAAGCCCTGGTAGGAGCTGTGCTCCATTGAAAAGGCCACAGTGTCACTGTAGCTCATGGCGGGTCTTTTTAGCCTGAATAGGAGGAATAAAGTAACACAAAAAGAAGTGTTACAGTAGAGGGAAAACACAAACTGAAAAAACAAGTTTAGGATCGCTGAACAGACACTGTGTGAAGCCAGGAAAGATGACAGACCATCTTGATGATGGCCATCTGCGCACGCGCACACGCACGCACGCACACACACACACACACACACACACACGAGTGGAAAATGTCAGATTTTGAAATAGCTTGTGTGTGATTAGTCTGTGTACTTTGTGGTCATTCACTTTTAGTTTTAAACTAATGGTGATTTGATCTTCATGTTAAAAAACAAAAATATAAAAACGAAAAACAAGCAACAGAAGATAAAACATTAAATGTTACTTCATTTTCTTAAAACGGATTACATAAAATCAAAAAACAGAAAGGTCTGGTGTATCATCCGATCATTCAATTATTCCATTCAATCTGACAAACGAAAAGCCGAGTCAATATTTAGTTTTTCTGTACCAAAAATATAAAACTGATGTTTCTTTTTCCTGTTTTCAGCTCGAAACAGAACATTTTATGAACAAGGAAACCAAACCCAAATAATAAGTCTAATTTACGTTTTTCTTTATTTTTATACAGGAGGACACAGTACGGTCATTCTGCAGTTGGAACAGTGGCAGACTTGATGATGTCACCATCTCACCTACGGATTACTTCACTGTAATGTATATTTACAATAAAATGAAATATGATATAATAAGCAACCCTGTCTATTCATTTTCATTTTGAAAATATTAATATGCATATACAGTATTGAGTGTTCCCAGATCTAATCTGCACTTTGTGTAGCTTGTAACCGCTATGTCCAATTGAATATTATTTTTTGTTAACCTGTCTACCCAGTTCACTTGGCACACTTTGAAAAAACTAATGTAATGCAGTTTAATACGGTATAAAGTCTTATTTTTAGTGTCAGCTGTAGTTTGTGTTGCTGTTGAACTGTACTCTGTTATACTGGGAAGCGTTTCTAATAATTAGCCTCTCATCATTCATATGGGATGGACAAACACCTCTCAAAAACAGATTACATAAAAACATTATAAACTTGCTGACGTTAACATTTATTGCAGGGCTGTTGTATTACATTAGCTTTATCTAGGTCTAACTAATAACCTGGCAAGTATAGGGGAGGTTCAATACTTTTAATAGTTTCATAATATTTAAAAGGGTTAGCCTACATTCTAAATACATACATACATACATGCTGTTTGTATTTTTGATACTCAGCCTGACAGGCCTTGTACAGTTAGGTGCACAAACATCACTATACATTAATGCAAGAAGTACCAGTACCTCATCTGTGTCACATACATAATATTCATTACCCAGGACAGACTTTAACACAAACAGAACATTTTATGTCTATGATACAGTAATCATGTAGGCTACAGTAACTTTTTGACTCCTGGGAAGATAGGTGTGGTCTTACTCTGCCTATCAAGCAATGAAAGAAATAGAAACCTTCTCAAGCATAAGCAAGCACCTGAAACACCTCTAACATATGACAAACAGGTCATATGTTAGAAAGAATTTAATTCTGGTAGACTTTAACCATTCCTATTTAGAATACAGTAAGCAATACAATTAGGTCATTTAGCAGACACTTACAATTACATGCTGCTATTACATGGAGCATGTAGGGGTTAGGCATCTTGCTGAAGGAGGCCAACTCTGGCGCTTGAGTCAAACACCTTGACCACTAGACTATCTTGTGGTCTATAAATACAACAATTAATAAACCAAAGTCCTTTACAAAAGTATGCACAAATGATAGACCATGTGCCTATCCTCACCATGTTCTTTTCTGGAACTGACTTGAAACCAGCCTTCAGGCTATCCAGAAAACAGCATCAACAGGCTGGTCCCCATGCTGCAAAAAGCCCATGGATGGGATGGAGACATAAAATTGAGGTGATGGTCATGGTGTACTGGCTTGCCTGTGGAGCCCCCTACAGGGTAACTGCAGACATCTTTGCCATGCCAGCTGCCACAGTTTGCATGACTGTCCACAATGTTGGAGAAAATTATGCCCATCCTCTACAAAGCTATTAATTTTCTGACTCTTCTGGCAAATGAAAACCACAAACGATGTATCCATTTTGTTGCCTGCTGTGTTTCCCTCAACGCTAAGTTTGAGTGTGTACTTGTTGGTGCCAATGCATGCGCAAAGTGTGGACACACAGCAGGAAGACTCCATGGGAAAGAAAGTAAATTTAACTTATTTGGTTTTGGTTTCCTTGTTTATTAAAGTTTCTGTTTCAAGCTGAAGATAGGAAAACAAAAAAAAAAACAGTTTTAAATTTTTGGTGCATACAGAAAAAGGAAATACTGACTCGTTTTTCAGATTGAATGGAATAAATGAATGATCGGATGATACACAAACCTGGGTATCATCAGATAATCCGTAATTCATTTGTAATTCGTGCAATGTTCATTTGTAATTCGTGCAAAGTTCACTGTGGTTTGAACTTTTGTGAACTGCGTTAAACTCATGTCTCATTTACCGTGCTTTGTGGGTGTGACTTTTTTGCCATGTCAACACCATCTACTGTATATCTATACAATTTGTTTTGTTTACTAGAGCACAAAATTGTTTACAAGAGTACAAAGTTCTTCATAGACCTAGCCTCTTCATCAGATAGATAGATAGATAGATAGATAGATAGATAGATAGATAGATAGATAGATAGATAGATAGATAGATAGATAGATAGAAAATTCCCTTATTTTTCTTTAAATCTATTGTTAAATCCTTAAATATACGATTCTGAACCACTTTGTGGATGAGTTATGGAGCTTAGTGTCTGGCGACCACTGTAGCGCAATGCATTTACAACGCAGTGGTGAAGGGAACTCTTAGCAGCGCTTTGACATCTCATGTTGGAGAAATCCATCATTTGATACATTAAAGGAAATCACCACACATTAACCAGCATATTAGCCAGTGTGCAATTATGAACATTAAGCAGCATGTAGTAAGATTTAGGCAGGAAGAGACCGAAAGTTTCTGAAAAAATAAATAGTAAAAAAATTATCTGGGACATTCTGAGAAAACTAAACAAGTAATTTAGTCAAATTAATTTAGTCTTTGATGATGACTGAAGACCTATATGCAAGTAATACGTTGAGATAATATGCCGCATTATTAGTCCCTGTAGGGGAAACACAGCAGTATTGAACAGTGAACAAATGTTTTATCAATACTGTATTACATTTATTGGATAATGCTTTACTGTAAATTATGGGATGTTAATTACATAATAATGTTTTGGATATTCTGAGTAATTATGACAAAATTGTGAAACCTGAAGTTTTTTGTAGTAATTAACCAATGATTACAGTAGCTATGAGAGAATAAACCCTCACACGCCTGCATCATTGTGTTGGGTGATTATTAGTTCAATAATACTTTTTAATTTCATAATTTAACCTGTACATTTCTCAGTATATTCCAGAAATCTGTAATTTAAGGCATTATAATTTTATGTAGCAGTAGTGTCATTTTAGAGAAATTACATCTAAGGTATTGGTATTATAGAGGACCAAAAATGACCGAAGTATAAATAAATAAATGCACACATAAATTGTGAAATTCATAAATAAATACATGAAAAAGAGCACAATTAAATTAACATCTTGCATTTATTTCCATTTATTGATCTATATATTTATTTATTTCTCTATGCATCAATTTCTTAATTTATTTATTTCTAAAATTATTTATTAATGCATTTCTGTATGTTGATAACGTGGGCGGTCCTAACCTCACTTAATGCAGGATTGGTTAGAAAGTTGGGATCGTTTTGGCTCTAGCCTACTACTACTGCTGCCTTGCAGTGGCTGCTCTGTACTGCATTGACAGGATCCTTACATATTTTTAGAGTCTATGATCCTTACTTAGCTAACACAAGTTGTCGAGCGATGGCAATGTTAAGAGCCATTGCTGATGATGAATACCATTAGCGAATGATTATGAGGTTAACCAGGCACCACATGACTACCCTATCTTTTGCCTGGAAAGAGTGATGGATAGTTTAGTTCAGCTCAGTGCGGATATGGACGTTGACCTTGACCAAGCTGTGTTTGAAGGTCTTCAAGAAGTGTCCCACCAACTTCACATCCTTTCAGACGCAGTCGAAGCCAAGATTGGACATCCATCTTACTCTTTAATGATGAATATAATTGAGGCTCACCTTCTTTTGGGCCACACCGTAGCCCACATAGCCCAATTGTTTGGAGTGTGCGAGAGGATTCATTTAAATCATGCCGTTTATTTATTTTTTATTATTGAATTTCACAATTTATTTGTGCATTTATATACTATCATTTTTGGTCCTCCATATGGTATAAAATCAGAGTTTAGAATGCATCTATAAAAGCACTTACTGTAACTCCATTAGAGACATTTCTAGAGCAGCCGTTATATTACAGGGTGGATGCTGAAATGAGGTGGCATGAGATTTATATGAGTGATGAAGTAACCGTGATTTGATTTATTATTTAATTATCATTAATTTACTTGAGGTCAGTGGGATAGTGACATAGTCATGTTAAAAGGAAGCATGTGTGTGTTTTTACATAACAGGAGGTACCCAGCCAACACCCAGCTGCCATGGCAAGTTTACCAACAGTAGTGACCATTGTCACTACTGTTGGTAAACTGCATTCCAATCCAGCTGTAATCCACATCTGTTTTCCCTGTGCTCGAGAGGTGTCAATAGTTCCCAACACAGGCTGGCCACAGACTCCTCTCCATTGTGAGAGGCCCCAACCTTATGGCTACACTTCAATGTAAATTAACATTTGTTTACCTGATTATTGTGACAAGACCCCCCCTTTTGGCTTTTGTTCTTAACTATATAAGCAAGAGATTCCTCTTTGTTGGCAGAGGAATGTTGGTGAAACATTCCATAGCACATTGTATTAATAAAGCCCGTCTTAATAAATTAATAAAGTCCTGACTTACCACCATTCAACCCGTCTGGTGTCTGTGGTTCAAATTTACCATCAGTGATATGTCCTTAGCAAGTTAATGTAAGGGTGTGTTTGCATGTACCTTTCACACATATGATGGCTGCATTGCACCAGAATATGCATACAGTGTCCACACACGACTCCCATCAACACCAGACATATTGGCCCCAGCTGCAAAGACACAACACACACACACATAAGCAAACAGCTAAATAATAAACCAACAAAAGCAAAGATAATCTTAATATATATTATACTGCAACACAACAGCAATAATGGGTTGTCTCTTTTAGCAATAACTTATTGTGGTTTGGTGCTCTCCACATTTTTCCTGCGATAACGTTAAATGCACACAAGCACAGCAAGAGAACAATGAAATGCAATGAAATGCAAAACAAGCACATTTCCCAGGTAAACACTTCAGGTCAACTTAAAAAGGTGTACTCTATGACCTGTGGCAGTGCACACAGAGGCCTTCTAGACACTATTTCCTAAAGACTGCACAAAGTAATGAAAATCTGATTCATTTATTTTTGAATGTTAACAGCTTTAACACAACTGTGCACAAAACCGCATACACGGGGAGGAGTAGAGGAATGTGAGCGCCTCCGCACTCCCCGGCTCCCCAAAAGGGGAGTTTAAACAGAGTACCCCTGCTGCATATGATAACTGATTTATGGTATAATACTTAATTGCTATAAGTATTGCAATTGGTCTTCCCAGGCGAAAACCGCATAACATGAGATCCCGTTGGATTTGCTGATGCAACTATTATTTCCTACCACTGTTGCACACTGGCACAAAATAGACTGGCACACAGAAACGGTGGCACCTTTGAGGAGCTATGCCTCAAGTCATTTCTTGAACGATATTGAATTCCCATACACTCAAATTCGTTTTCTTTGTGTAACTCCACTTGGAGGCTTTTCTTAAGCTATATAAACTAGTTTTTTTGGTCGTACATTCTACAAACCCGATTCCAAAAAAGATGACATATCAAATGTTTAAACTGAGAAAATGCATAATTTTAAAAGGGAAAAATAAGTTGATTTTAAATTTCATGGCATCAACACATCTCAAAAAAGTTGGGACAAGGCCATTTTTACCACTGTGTGGCATCCCCTCTTCTTTTTATAACAGTCTGC
>JAODLI010074143.1:0-13507 GCA_027575585.1 Percopsis omiscomaycus
GGGGGTGGGGGGGTCAAATGGGGGGTCAAGGCGTTTTTTGGGAGGGTCTTGAGACCCCCCAAGACCCCCCCCTGGCGTCGCCGCTGCCCGTGCCTACCGCACGTCCGCAAATCCACGCTCGTGCCTTGTGGTCAACTGCAAAACAACAAGCTTTCCTTTAGGTGAAATCTAACTCGCTGACATTACATTTAATAAACTAATGAACCTTTTGTGAACTTGTGCCACGTTCAAGGAATGTTTCTAATTGTTTTAGAGGCGCATGATTTCTATGGGCCATCAATACGAAATAGGCTTTTTTTGGCAAAACAACATTTGGCTGTAGTATCAGCGTTGGTCACCAACCAGCCAGGGAGCAAGGGTCGCTTTGTTTATTGGTGGATTTGCTAGCTAATCAGAGCTAGATTATCACCACCAAATGTTAGGTTCTAGTGTGTTTACAGATAAAAATACAACACCCTACCAGGGCTCTATCTGGGAACAGAGCACACGGGGGCAGGCACCTTGTGGTGTTATTTACTTTATTTACCAGCTTTTAATTGTGCTACAGCTTTAAAATTTGGGCCGCTTGCCTTATATATATAAAAACCCTGTGAAACTACAAATTTGCAGATGCAAGGTTTTCACACTACGGTGATAAAATAAATGGGGGAGAGTTTGCATTCACAAAATGAAAATAAAATAATTGGAAAAATGCATACATCTGGCTTTAGTTCAATAAGATTTATTTTTATTTAAATAAATGACCAAGCTTTGCCGGCGTTTTGGATTACCATGACCAATGATTGAAGCTTTGAAGCATTCTGGTCCTTCCTAAGTGATTCTATAGTATTCGTATGGCCTCATTCGTAAGGCTTCAACCAGGTAAGACCAGATGAAGTGACAATATAGCCATTGCTGGCCATGAATTTCTAAATCAATTGGATATAACACAATGCATTTATGCAACAAATGCACATTGCGAATTCCGATTTTCATCGTATTTTGTTTTCTGGTTATCACATCATAACTGCCAAATTTAAATAAGCAGTTAATTGTATACAGCAGTGGGTTGAGAGATGATACAGAAAACATGCATATCTGCTCCAGCATATTTTCTTGCTGTAGCTAGCTACTGTAACTGTCAAGGAGATCCTCTAACTGAATAATTCAACCTACCATGCTGTGAGGTGACGTTCTGCATGAAGGTTTTGTACTCAGGACCTAGGCAATGGGATATCTTGAAAGCATCTTTTCATTCACTTAAAATGCATTTGCCAACCAACGATCAAGCAATCGAAGTGGTGAATCAATACTAATACCTGGGTATCATAATCGATGACAAACTCCCCTTTGAGCCACATGTTGACGCTGTCTGTAAAAAATCACATCAACGCATGTTCTTTTATCATAAATTTTGCAATTTTAATGTCGACAAGACTTTTATGGGGATGTTTTATTGAAACTGTCATTTCCTTTGCTCTTGTGAGCTGGTTTGGGTCCCTCACCCTTAAAAACAAAAACAGGCTGCAGTACATAGTTAAGGTGCGTGGCCAAATTGCCCACAACCCTCGGACTGATTTAAATTCTCTATATGAGACAAGGACCCTTAAGAGTGCACAGTCAATCCTGGCCGACCCAAGTCGGACCCCTAAACAGCTGCTTTACGTTGTTACCGTCTGGCCGCAGATTCTGCCTGCCTAAACGCAGGACAAATAGACATAAAAACTCTTTTGTCCCTGCTGCTATAGGCTTTTTTAATAATTCAATGTGAGATGTGGAACCTTTTATGTAGTAGGTATTTTGTCTCTTGCTGATGGTGGTTGTTGGTTGTGATTGTTTGTCTATGTGTTGTTTATGTTACATCCTGCTGTTGTACAACGAATTGCCCCTCGGGGATAATAAAGATTCCTTGAACCTTGAACCTTGAAACAAAATTTGCATGGTAATCAAAGGGAAAAGGAGTTCTGATGCCGGCTTGTCTCTCTTTTCAAATTCTGTACTGTATTTTAAGAAACCTTTATAACTTCTTTATTGTGTTAGACTGCTGACAGGCCAGTCTCACTGTTCAGTGGCATGAACTTATTAGACTTTTTGATGTCAGTGTCTTAGAAGTCTTAAAAGTCTTAAATGACATTTATCATTAACATATATTGGCTATTGATTGATTATTTGATATTAGCTATTGTGAACAGGTAGTCCATTGATGCTGAGTGAATTAATAGATTTGATGTTGCATGTGGACACTTTATAAAGTGTCTTTAGCGTAAATGGACCATGTCTCCATTCACATTTGAAACTTAATTCCACTAGAATCAGAGTGCTGCCATTATTAACCAGAGCATTTTAAAATCAGATTTTCTAGCACTCACATAGGTAGATTATTATCTCCTTAATTATAATTTTAATTTTAATTGATTCAGCATGTCTAATCTCAGTCCACTTAAAATAGTGACAGTCTTCTTCTTCCACTAGTTTTAAATCAGGAGTCTGTCATCTATTACAGCCAGTTGGTCCGTCCTTCTCGGCCTGGCAGTCACCTTCAGACTTTAATAAAATGTGGACAGTCGCCTGACCATTAACGCAGAGTAAGATGGAGCCCGGAGGATATGAGGTCATGACAAGAGAGCGAGAGGAACACAGGGGGCGATAGAGAGACTGCAGGACACAGAGGGGGAGAGCAGCCTCTCCCTCCCATCCTCCCATACAGAGCCCATTCTCACCCTTGCTGAGCAACGCAATCCGTGCCGGTGTG
The DNA here is from genome assembly GCA_027575585.1 of Percopsis omiscomaycus. NCBI lineage: Eukaryota > Metazoa > Chordata > Actinopteri > Percopsiformes > Percopsidae > Percopsis > Percopsis omiscomaycus. The sequence continues at coordinate 2,732 of JAODLI010074143.1, forward strand.
AACAAACTGGCATCTCTTTGTCACTTTGTCTCTCCGTGTGTAATTGCACCCCTGTGCTCTTTTCACACAGTCCTGCTTCACACCAGCTCCAAGTCCCTGCCATGGCTGAGACTTGGAGCTGGAGCCTGGGGACTTTTTTTTATTTTTAGGATTCAATCCCGCTTCCTCGAACTAGCATGCTGTTTCATCAGTCTGCCAGTGTTCACCCACAGCAGGTTGTCTACTTACTTAGACACCGCACACACACACACACACACACACACACACACACACACACACACTCTTTCTTCCTCAAAACAGTGGTGCCAACAGTTCTTTGATGTGGCTAGCAGCACCGTTACAGAGATATCAGAAGGGAGACAGATTAGGGGCTTTTAGGTTGGAAACAGAGAAGCTGGAAATAGAGGCTAACCTGGTAATTGGACTGTCCATAACCTGGCACTAGGGAAGGGTCTGTGGTGACAAAATGGAGGGTGTGCTGCAGGTAGAGTTTGTGGGTGGTCTTGGGTTGACACTTTAGTACTTCAACCGTTTTTAGCCATGACAGGCCCATAACAAGTGAGACGTAGCGGGTTGGCTATCTGGCATTTGCTGCACGAATGTATTTCCAATGTATTTGTGCAAACAAAACAGTACGATAATAATAACCTGACCCCTTCGGGGTGTCCTGACCCGACTTTAAAAACCTCTACTTTAGGCGATGGCTGGGCTGCAATGGCTCTCTTGAGGGCCAAAGCCTAAAATACACCAGGTTGACAGCTTGTTGTGTTTTGGCCTTAAGGCAGTAGTAGAGGGCAGTTCTGGGACAGGGTTGAGCTGCTTTTTCAAATGGACAAGCAGGGCATAATGTAGTGTATAGGCTGTAGTGAGGGGACGCATTGGGCCCTGCGGGACCTCTGATCCTTCTGCTGTTCTGTGGAATAGTTTATGGAAATGGGGAAGGGCTGATGTTTGACAGAGCTCTGTCATGCCTCAGTTAGCACTTTTCAAATTAGCAGTCACTGCACTGCAGTGTAGACACAGTGGGGAGACACTAGCTAGGCAATGCAGCCGGGATCTTTTTATATGCACAGCTGTAATTTAAATGGGCATATGAAGCTGCTAATAGAATATTCCAAAAATGGAAATTGACTTGCAACTGGCAAAAAAAATTGTATGGATAAATGTATATCAATTTTCTTCAGACTATTCTGAAGAAGAAGAAAGGTCTTGCATCAACAAAGAAAAGTATACTCAGTAACCAAAAAGAATGGAATACCTTAATATTTTAAATTATGATTAGTTGCAAAGAGACTCCGACTAACTCAAAACACTGATGATATAGCCTATGCTTTATTAAACTCCATACACAAGTTGAGTTATTTGGTGTTATATCTCTTTTATATTAAACATTAAAGACTACTATTCATTGTTGTAGTTACAGCTATGATCCCTTCTTCCATTTCTAGTGCCACATTCTTGGTTTAGCTAGAAATTCATGGTGCAAACATCCATCTGGGTCAAAAAGCATCCTTAAACACTGTAGTTACATACTTGGCCATCAGTGACCCTCCAGGTCACGTTTGGCAACATAAAGCTATCGGTTCAGTGCCACATTGCTTTACCTGCTGTGTAATATGCTTTATGAGGACCCGGGAAACCAACGGCTACCTTATTGTCTGACAGAACAGCTTTACAACTCCAGTGCACCTAATTTATGTGGTCAGTCGCATGGCGCTTACATTTTCCCTCCGAGAAATTTCTCCCAATATCCCAGATGGACTCGTGTGCTGCCTGAGAGAAAGTGCTACGATACAGCGAGCTATATCAAGTTCTCACTCTCACTTTATGATGCTGTTAGGTGGTCTTGCTGTCCTCTGTCTCCCTATATTAGTTATTGTGCACCGCTGCATTTTAATGGAAATGTTGAAGTGAAAGCATCTCCATTTCCTTTTTCAAACAGCCCCAGAGAAACAAAAGAATTGATAACAGCACACATCATTTGATCAGGTTCCTCACTTATTGAGTATGGGCCATCCAGAGCGAATTGTAACTGCTGACAGGAAATAGTGTAACTTATACGTTTGCTTGCTTCCTGCCTGATATGATGGCCTGCTGGTACTGCAGAAAATTGCCCAAAAAGCCAATTCCGCATTGATGGCCCATGGAAAAGACACAAAAAGTTATGTTATTTGTTTTTTAAATGTCACCTATAGCAATATTTTCTATACAATTCTTATTAAGTTCAGCGCTGATGACACTGAACGTCCTGGGCGCAAAAACGTCCTTTTCCCCCCGCTTCGCTTCCTTTCAGTTGAAAACATTCCAATTTTTGAAACAGCACTGGGTTTGTCAATGTCACTTCTCTCTTGTTGGCCAATTAAAATCGAGGAGGGGGCGGGACTTCACAATATCAACATTGTCAACAATAAACAACTTTCTGAAGTTAACTTATTAAGAGACTATACTGCTGACGTTCACAATGAAGTAATGCGGAAGTGCTAGAAGCCGGTTTTTGTAACCTAGCAACAATAAGCGCTTGAAAGAAGCACTCTGGAAGCTCTGGGCTGGTTCTGGTTTGAATGCGCTGTGCGTATTCATTGAAATCAGTGGCTGGCCCGTTGACATGGCTTTTCCAGTTCTTTTAATACACCCATGGGCATGTGAAAGCAGAGACTATATTTTGTACAATCCACTTTTATTTAAATATGCCACAGGATAAGTAATAAAGTGAGAAATTAACAGTAAGAAGCCTACGGAGCTTTCTATGTGGAAAATAGTGTTGCATTACACTCCAGCTATCTCTCTCTTTTTAGTTCTCTCTATGCTCCTACCTCCATCATACTGGTGAGACTTTATCAAACTCCGCTTCAAAACAAATGTCCTCTCCTTTGCGGTTGCTTTGCATAATGAAACGAAGACTTGAGGCACAAATTCGAATGGATGGCCTACTTGAAATAATTCCATGCCACAGAAACGGGACGCCAAGATGCACTCGCACTCACCCTATGCTGGGTTACAATGTAGTTTGGTGTGGGCATTGAATACCAAAGACTGGGTATGAGTTAAGGAAACCTAGGACACAGTTAGTTCCACATTACCGATGAACAAGCTTCAGTATATAGGTGTCATTTATACAAAAACAGATTTACGTTGGGACGCAATCAACCTGTCCACAGCAGATGTTTATTGTTGAACAGCCCGACCTTTCTCTAAGCATCCTTGAGCAACATGGCTAACCTTGACCTGCTCCTTAATACTACTTAGTAATTGTTCTGTGAGTTGCTTGGGAAGTGTCGGCCGTATTACGTAATTGTAATCTTTGCATAAGGCTTTGGAATAGCCATTTGCAGTATGCTTTGTTTGTGTGTTGTGCTTTTAGCTACAAGGTGTCACAAACTGACGGAGGCATCGATGTCAGAGGATCTCATTACTTCTGATTTAAAGTATCAGCGTAGATGCAGATGTTGCTCAGTGATGCTCGTAACAGCTGAAAGGAAATGAAGAGTGGCACACAACATCATCTCCCATGGCAACCATTTACTGCTTTGCGCTTACATATTACAATGACCATGTAATGGAAAATCTGTTGAAATTCTTTTTCTTTTTCGAATGAGGCCCCAATATCACATGATAAAAGCAAAATCCCATCATCCCCATTGGCGATTATCGGTCTTCCTCGGTTTTATTCTAATAAATTAAAAATTGTATCCTTAATACTCTGTAAGGATTGGCTCTTAGCAATTAATTTTGAAGTACTGTAATGATGTTATGTAACCAAGGTAGCCCTGATGACTGCTGATGTTACTATTCTAACAGAACGTGTTTACTTACGATGACTGGTGTATGACCTAATCCCAAAGGTACTTCTAAATGCTGTAAATGTCTTCAGTACATACACTCTGTGTAATTATACACAGCGTATTGGGCGAGTGTGCTCTTCATGTTGTGAGATCATACAAATGTCATGCAATGAATCACTAATATTGCTAATTCTAATATAATAACAATATATTAATAGAAGTGTGAAAGTGCAATAACCTTTGCGAAAGTACCAACTGCTTGTCTCGGGTTTACCCGACAAACATCAATATTCAATATATCCTAACCCGAGCCGGCACACCCAGGGGTAAATCTAATATTAATGCCACTGGATTTGACAAGGCTGGAAATGGTCCTCAGCATTAGCCATTAAAAAGAAATAAGTAAGGTCAAAAACTGAATAGAGCTAATGTGCCTGTTGTAGACAGTTTAACCCAGCATCCGGTGGTAATAGTGCTGATGATAGGGAGGCCGGAATTGCCAAGAATACTCTCTGGACATCTAAATGCCACGGCTTGGGAGTGTCGACTGGGCCAAAATGCCACGCCGCTGTGTACTGACACAATAAAAGGAAGGAGTCATGCTCCTCCTTCTAATGTTTTAATACCACAGAGGCTAACGGCAGAAGAAAAGGAAAATTAGGTGGAAAGGGGAAGACTTTTAAATCTACTTCAAATGCAATCGGTCGCTAATCACTAATGAAAAAAGTGTCTCCAGGTGGTTGCTAAAAATGTGTTAATGTCTAGTTTGATGACACGCTGCCATATATTTAGTTTTAGTTTTAGTTTAGTTTTTTAATAAAGAAAGGTGTCATTGAGACACATCGTAAAATTTTTTAGACAAACATTTTTAACTGTATATAATCCATGGAAGACCATGCATACAGTATGCACCAGTTCAGTTGTTGAAAATAGCTTGACTAAAAAAACACTACTGTACATACCACGATCTCAAATGTTGTAAGACTATTGTTCATGTACGAAGCTAATTGGAGGCTCCTTTCTAGATGTCAGGTCACAGGTTGTTTACTGCATTGAGATAGGCCTATCTCTGTTTACATTCGTCAGAGACCTGCTCAAAAACATCGCTTTTTTCCCTTTAGTATTCCTTGCAAAAAATACGGCAAAAACAAAAACTCTACATGCAGAGGAGTGTTTCTACAAACACTCCCACATACAGTAATGTGGAATCTTACTGTTTGAAGTAGGACTTCAATTGGACACCCCTGAACAATGTGCAACTTGCTATCCCACACAGCGCTTCAGTGTTCCCTCAGATCGACGCTCAATCGTTCTCCCATGTGACTAAAGCTTGGAGAGAATGCAAATACATTGATGTGTGCATGCGGAATGGGTAAAGCTAACTGTACTCCTGTTAGTCCTGGGAGAACTGTTAATGTTTACAGAGCTCAGTGCGCATCACCGCTCCATGCTATTTGTGATATTTTTAGGTCCACTGACAAAAAGGAGCAGGTAGGGGTTAGGCATCTTGCCCAAGGATGCTTGCAGGTAGGCCCGGGCTTGTTAAGGATCGAATCCACAACTTTGGCCGCGGGTCGACCACCCTAACCACTAGCCTATCCTGCATATGCCAGTAGAGGTGGGAAAGCATTCTCTGGTGGACCACCTCACCAGATTATGAAAACGTCAATAACTGCACATAGAAAGGCTTTCATAAATGGAGCATAGGATGAATAATTATTGCCTTACCTCAATCAGTCAAAGGATTCAAATATGTCATCATTTAGGTCAAATACACTAAACAGTTACATCAAATATTTACATCTATTGAGTCTTATGGCTGAACTATAAAAAAGACATCTGGGGGAGTTGCCACAGTGACATTTACAGCACACATACCTTTTTAGTTTCAATGGTATTAGAATGGTACCAGAGATTATGTACACTATAAAGTCAAGACAAGGAAGCTGTGAAAAAACAAGGGAATGTCTACAGCTCTCCCACTGCAATGGGCTCCAATTAGTTGAGCTAGGAGGCATAAGACAGGTCTTTATTGTCCGTTTCTTTTCTTGTACAGAAGCATCAAATGCAGTTATAAACAGTTATATGGCTAGCAAGTGTGTGGCTGGCATTTAAAATCTTTTAGAGGAATCGCAGGGAGGTTTACTGATCATAATACACGGCTAGATATGTGATGGGAGTTGGTGATTTCACACTGTACGTGTGTGTACTGTACAGTATACTAATGTGATTGATATCACAACCTACTGCAATCACTTAACATTATAACGGTAATAATTCAGTAAATAAGAAACCAAAAGATTTGGGAATTTTCATTTGAATTGCTCATGCTGTGACACGTTGTCTTGTTTAGTTTAATGGATCATTTTCTTAACATTTTACATATAACATTTTGGTATGGTAAATTCAGAATTGTGAATTCAAGCAGCCTTTCGGGTTAGTAATATACATGTATAATGCATTATATCAAAAATCCTGATAGTTTTGTTGTAGTCTATTGCATGCAGGTGTAAATGTGTGTGTGTTCTTAGGTGATGATTAGGGTGCTGTTTAGGAGAGAATGAGAGTTAATGACAGGAAGTTATGAACATTCAAATGAGCACATGTTGCACAAATTAATCACAATACCAACTGTGGCGGGACCACTACAGTAAGAGTGCAATTCTCTTAGACTCCTTTCTTTACTATAGAAAACCAGGGGCTATTTATATCTTTGACAGTCGTGTGTATGAACATGAATAATTCTCTTGTTAAAAATGTTCCTTATCCACTCATCCCACCTTACTCCAATAACCACAATATTGCTTCAACATTCAGTCTGTGGGTCTTTATGCTCGCCGTTTCCTTCCACACCAATCGTGTGTAAATGATAAAGTGTTATTTCTTGTCTATAAATTGCTATAATTGCTATATAAATAAAAGAATATTGCTATAGCCTATAAAAATATACTTACCTTAAATATGTTTTGAAATAGTGAAATAGAGATTCAAATTGTTTTGTAAGACCAGAATGGGCTGTTGGATTCCACATAGTGTTGCCTATTGCTAATTGAACCGTCTGTAACCCCCAACTCAACACAAAGAACTTAACATGTATGTGCTGAGTGAACAGTATAGGATGGGATGCTTGTGTATTGACACACATCCTACTGTATATTCGTATCCACTGTCTTATCATAGTAGTTATCAAATATTTGTGATGGTTATTCCAGCAGCAGATTCATAGCTGATGTGGGATGTCTTTTGAGTGTATTGAGTCCTGGTTTGAAATGTATTCAGAATGTGCCAGAGCTGCATAAATATTTTTTTTTCCACTAAGGAAAATATTCAGAAGGTAGACTTTTCACCCACAGCGGCCCAGAGATCCTCATATTGACTCAATCTGTAATTGAGCTAAGATTGGTTTTGGTTTCACCCTTTTCTGCATACTATAGCCTAAATCCATCATTTCCCGATTGAACACACACACACACACACACTTGCATAGATGCAATCCCAGACATATGATATTACCATACATGAACGATGTCCGCCCCTCACTCCTACACTCACACGCACGCACGCACGCATGCACGCACGCACACACACACACGCACACACGCACACACACACGCGCGCACACTCTTTAACATAAGCAGTTCTCTGAGCTGAGCAGCAGTTTGGAATCAGCCAATTGGCTGCGGTGCTTGGATCTGATTACTCGTGCCTTGGCTCTCTTTGCCCCTCTTCTGGCACGCACTCTTCTTTTGGTCAAAATAGATGACAAATATAACGCACAATGAGACGAGTGGCCCCGGATCTTGCTATGACTAACCCTGCATACTCCAGATAACAAGGTCCGCATAGCTTAAAGTGAATAAATAAATAAATAAATAAATGATTAGGGGGCCATTTGGTTTGAGAACCACCGCATGCATGCCTGTGGTTCCTTGTGACAGCCCAGTCCCATGACAACCACAGTCCCAGAGAGGATGCACTACCAACCTTCCACCGTGCTTTTAATTCCCCAGGGAAAGCTCCTTTGTTCTTCAGACAGAAAGTGTCTGCTAGGAAGACGTTATGTCGAGCGTCTCTACAGTTCTACTTTAGAGACAACTCTAACTCTGGGGTTAAAATCGCCTATGTGTACACAAAGACAAGTTCACCCTGGGAGCGGTAGGAAATAGGAGAGACACACTCACGCTATTCACTATTCCTTGGCAAACGATGTCCACAAAGAAGAGTGACGTGGTACAGTGCACATTGTTGCGTCTGACTCAGACAGGGAAGAAATAAAATAAGCAGGTCTACTTGCGGTCATTTAAAATGTAGCTTGTTTTGTTCTTTGTACCTTCGTTTTTGTGCAGTAAACCTGTGCAGGGTATCTCCATATGTAGTCTATACCTGTACAGTACATGCACAATACCTGAGCAGAGAGCTTTTTGCACCCAGTCACTATTAAATACTGTACTTTGAAGTTGTGCCACCACTGTTTGGACGCAAACTGGAAGCACAATTGTACAGCACATACACAGTACTGTATAGAACGTAGTTCCGTCTTTTCACAGGTCTGCCCCTAGTGGCCAAAAAAGGTAATTGCTGGAATGAACAGCAACACCAGCTTGTTTCTTCTTGAGCTTAAGATATTTGTGGCAAGTAACAGTAATGGACATTTTTCACTAGGACAGAGTGCGCTGCGCTGCATGGTTATTTGCAGGCGATGCAGCATGTCCCTCGTACCATGTTCCTCTGCCTTAAAACTCTACTTTGATCCCTTTAGCTACGATGTATGCAAGTGTCCTATAACACCTTCTTACATCTCCAGCCATCACATCACATCAAGGTTTTATTATGTCAATTGTCTTGTCTGAGACACCATCTTGCATCACCTAACTTAAATAGTGTCTGTCTTTCTGTGTATGGGTATAATACACTGGTAGCTATCTTTAGCTTCATTTAAGAGGATCAAGAATCATATTCACGATTTATCCAGGTTTTGAAAGCTTCGCCTTTGATTTGCTTCACTTTCACATCAGTCTGTGAACTCTCAATTGTAAACTGTCAGTCGGGTAGAGAGCCACCAGCCCAATCAGTGTCCAGGAGGGTAGTTCAGTTGGTGCTGACAGCACCAGAGAATCATCCACGGGTGGGTCTTTCTGCTTGGATGGAGTGGCGACTCCTAGTTGGAAACTACACTTCCTCAGAATGACGTGAAAATCTCTTATCAATACACAAATATTTGTTATCGAAACATTTCACGTCATTTTATACCTATTTTGATTATGTACATAATATTTTTACCGCGACTATGATGCATGGAAATCTTTTCAATGTGAAATTAAATATTCATAAGCTTCTCACTTTACAGACAGTATAGGCTTGCCCACTTGGATTATTTTAAGAAAAATTAGCCAATCACTGTTGAGAGTTGTACTGTGATATTAATGTCCAGTGGGTGTGTATAGGAAGCCCACAAATGTTTGGATTTCATGAAAACCTACAGTAAATTGCCGGGCAGGAGAGGGAACCAACCCTGCTGCTTTTCTTCACACCAATCAGGCGTGCCTCGGTGCTACCCAGCCCGCATTGCAAGCCATTTGTTACCTGGATTACGTCCTTCTTAGTTTGGTTTGTGTTTTTTTTGTTTTTATCATGAGTAGTGACTTGATTTAGACAATGAAACTGACAATATTAAACCCATAATTATCATACTGCGAACTGATAGACACCCCGTTACTGTGAAACGCATCACCGTAGCCTAATATACACCACAGTGACAATCGTTACGTGTCAAAATATCATCGGGCTTCCTCTATTGAAATCCTCACTTATCGCTACTGCTTGGTTGTAGGTTCTGCTATCATGTGCTGGCACCTGATAGCAGAATATTTGTTGTTCTGATTAGTTGGAGGTAGTCCAATGATTTGCTAATGATTTGATTGACATATATTGGCACCGCCCAGCTTATAAATAGTGCAAATCGTAAAGGCTTTAACTAGGCTAATTCACAATGTCTTAAATGGCTGAAGACTGACATAGGGGGTGTGAGGCTTTAAGAATCAGAAGAAACAGAACACCTCTGTGTGTTCAGACAGCGTTGCTGTAGCACAGCTCAGCCTGGCCCCGGCCTAGCCCGCATTGGCTTGAAGGCCTGAGGCCTGTTCATCTTTGGTTTGCACACTTCCCTGCGGATTGCCGTCGCATTCATCTGGCAGACCAGTTACTGGTTGAACAAAGGACAAGAATCTTTGCTGTTTTTCTACATTATTTGTGTTTCTTTTGTGTTTCCTTGCTCATGATTTACATTGCACAGCATTGATCATGCGGTATTAACACACTTATATACATGTAGAATCACAATTATATTTAAATATTCGTAATATTACTACGACAATTCCGGCACAAAGATATGATAACAGCATTGGGTTTATGTTAACCAATCATTGGCGTGAGATTATGTACCAGTTGGCCCAGACTCAACAAGTAGAGGGGAATAAATGCTCTCTGTAGTGAAATACAGGGCAGATCTCACACTGATACTATTAATGTTTTTTTTTTTTAGGACAGTATTCTTTGTATAGCAATTACTAGTTTCCTACAGTTTGTGTAGTTTCAATTTATCTGGATTAAATACTAACAATATTTTTTAATGATTATTTGTGTATTATTTGTGTATTTTTGCTTTTTTAATGTATTTCCATTGTCTGTAAAAACGCTTCAAAAACGCCAAGGGCGGAGACGTAAAAAGACTTGTAAAAAAAAAAGCGTCCATAATGTGCCGAGTCTCATTGCTTACCATGGGAGCGGATTGAAAGTGCGTCCGCTCCACTGCACGTGTGCAATGGCCTTTAGGAAGGGACAGATCAGAGGCCGGGCAGGGGGCATATTATACTGTAGCTCACACTGGTTCAGAGGCTGGCAGCATGTACGCACAAACGGACTCTCTCTCTTACACACACACACACACACACACACACACACACACACACACACACACACACACACACACACACAC
>JAODLI010074144.1:0-13506 GCA_027575585.1 Percopsis omiscomaycus
CCCTGAGAAGGGCGGTGGCCGGCGTTGCAATTGCAGCCTGTAGCCCTGGGAGATGGTCTTCAAGACCCATGCGTCCTTGTAGGCTACCTGGGCTGCCCAGCCTACCCCAGCTGCTGCTGGGAAAACGTTCCAACCGCCGGCCGCCCCCTCTCAGAACCCGATCCGGGGCTGGTTTGGGTCGGGACCGGTGTGGCCGACAACGACGGACTGATTAAAAGACTATGACTATACCTAATATCTAACTTTTACAAAAGTCATCTGTAATATTTTCCTTTAAGATTCCATAGATTTTGCATGGTTTAGGCTAGCAAGGCGATGAAGGGACCTTGGAAGACGGTTCTTGTCTCATAATTTCGATTTAACATGACTTTTCTTTTTTATCCAGGCTGAAATGGGCTTCAATAGCGGAGATATACGGAGAAAACAACGTACAAGATACCAGCTACTGTATAGCCTACTCTTGCTGTGGTTTTACTGAACTGCAGGAAAACACCTGGAGTACAGAAGTAACAAGATGATTTTGAATATTCTGAACATTGACGTTCTATTCCCCTATAAAACATGGAAATCCAATTGCCCTCTTATGTCCTTTTACTTTTTTATTTAACTCACATTTCAGTTCTTCTTTGCTCAGTCTTACATTGTTTATAACTCGAGTAAACATTTAACAAGTTGTAACCTCTACTGCCATATGTATATGGAAGTTCATTTGGCAGGGAAACATAAATGATCAGTAAAAAATCCATTGCTGACAATAATTCATGTGTAGGCCACTGGTCAGGATCTGTGGTTTTAAACAAATAGTTGCACTTTCCTCTAATGGCAGTAGTTCCCCTTCCAAAGTCAGTCTTTCAAACATGCAAAAACAGAAAAACCCTAATAAACATTTATTAATTTTACAATGCAATTCTTGCATATTGTATACACAAATAACAAAGCAGTGCAGCAGTGTAATATGTTAAACTCACAAGATGAAACCATAAATGTTATATATCTATACAAACATAACTTACAAACCTTGATGTAAATATGGTGTAATTAAATACATTTGAGCTTGAGCTCCAGTCTATAACAAAGATGTCCAAATAGCAAAAGATGAAGTTAAAATAAAAGTAATTAGGGTTCAACACTTAAAAAAAAAAGAGACAAAAAGAGGAGTTTGAAAGGCAGTTCCTCTGAATACTTTTGGCATAGCTACTAAAGTTTTTTTACATTTGTTTGGCTTGGATTTATAATCTGATATATTAATATGAATAATGCATTTTTCAATCTAAGATCACAACTTTATCTAGTGGTGTCCAATAATGTGTCACAACTTAAGACACTGTATTTAACTATTCAGTTGAAGCTTGTTAAGACTATGGCTTGGAGGAGTGTACAATGTAAACGCCCTCTCAAACTGTAAGATTTGAGGGCAATCCTTGTATTACATGTGGTTGTACGTGTACAGCCCACATAGAACCTTAGAGGCACCAAGGAGTCCTTAAAGAATAACTTGGAACAAAAAAATTCAACTATAGGGACGGCACCATCTAGACTGAACACAGGTTATTGCCACTACTAGATAATGTGACTTACCATACAAATAATGGCAAGTGACGCTACCTGTAGGGAATGTAAATGTTTGTCCCTGTGGTAGGATTTTACACCTGCATCACACCTGCTCCCATTCCAGAAAACCACACCTTGAACCAGACTTCAGGTAGTGAATTTGGCCTAACATTCTGCTTCTTGTCCACTTCTCCATCAAGGTTTTGTTAAAAAAACACAACATCATCCTATTCAAATTATTTTGAAACTACAACCCCCCATTAAAAAACAAATGTCACTGCCAGCAAAAGCTGAATTTTAGTGAAACGCACTTATAGGATGAGTTATAGGATGTAGTTAAAGTAATCAAAACAAAAACAATTCCAGTGATGTTCTGGCACTTGCAGATTTCATGAAGACAAGGGAAAAGGCACGGAAGTAGGTTTAGGAAACATACTTGTACAATTCACTACAGGGACTGGATTTGTTCTTTTGACTCAAATTCCATGTGGTCATGCATTCTCTGGTGCACAAGAGTTCACCTGTGAATCATGGAAGAAAATTACACACATTTATTCTTAACAAAACGCTACACAAGGAAATTCCAATGACCAATTCATTCATCGCTGATCAAAGGTGTGTCGATGGGTAACATCACCATTGTAAAGTGTTTGGCTGGACTCAAATCCTCCACACCATTGGCCTTTCATGGCACAAAGTTTGACACCACTGATCGTATTGTGTGACTCCATCTAGCCCTTAATTCACATAAAACAGGTAACTCTAAAACGCTAAAATAGCCAAAATGGAAGTTGGGGTGAAAGCCCATTGCTGAAACCTAACTATGAGATCAGAACTGGGTTATGGAGGTTTGGTGCGGGACATCTAGAGCCTCTCAGTTTAGTAGTTCCAGGTAGGTGATTGGCACTTTGCCCTTCTGGTTACCCCGCTCACCCATCAGCCAGTCTGAATCCATGCCTGGAACACTGCTGACTGTGATGACCTGGAGTAAAAACATGGAAAATGTAATCAAGGATGGAAGAAAAAAAATTACAAATCTGTCCTTTGTGGAGGATATCACCAATATACAATATAACATGGCATCACAATATAAATGATGTGCCTCGTATTACTTTAATCTATTATAAATAGTGGGAGCCTGGGAAAGTACAGGCAATGTCAAGCTTTCCGTCCGTAGGACCACTTGTTGGAGTTAGCCATTGCACAAAGACGTAGATAAAAAGGCACTTTGCGTGGCATGAGTGGGTTTCTATTGTTTACTTGATGTGCTTTCTGGGACCATTCTGGAGAGTTGTATACAATGTATAACTATCCTTCACCAACAACCTTGAGGAACATGAGACGGCCTAAACCACGCTGAGGAGGAGAGAACTAAAACTGCAAGACACTTCAGGGTCCTGCTAAAGCACTAGTGTGTAAAATCTAGTATCATTATGTAGTCCCAGACATATTTCGATGTTCACAATATGAAAATATTGTTTTGCTTGCAACCACCATGAAGAACTACTTTCAGGCGGAGTCACTGTAACTGGATATGAATTGAAAGCGGTTGGAAGAAACTCACTCCCCAGTCAGTCCCACTTTGCCTTAGGATATGCCTTTGCATGCCCCCCCCCCTTGTGGTTAGATAATGCACACCATTTCATTTATTCACCAGTAGGACTTAACTGAAGTTGGCTGTCCAACCACCTGGGTATCAAAAACGACTCGCACAATATGTGTGTGAAAAGGGGTTTCTACATTTTGGGTCTCCTCAAAATGTTTGTGTTGAGCTAAAATGGTGGACGCACCTCATCAGCCAGGAGGGAGAGCTCACTGCTGCCAGCCGCGTCATAGTCATAGAGCACGCGGGCCTTCCGGCTGCCACTGGAGCTCCGAAGCTCGCTAAAACCCCCTGCCACGGCTGATCCGGGGCGGCTCAGAGAAGGACTGGGCAGGGAGGCGGACACAGGGATGGTGGGCACCGAGATGCTGGCCCCCCCGGACACAGACGACTGGTTGTTGTTGGAGAAAGAAGTGGGGAAACTGGAGAGAAGAATGAAGGCACAGGAGATGAGAGTCCATCAACTGTCCACATGCCCCTGCCTGACAGTGTGGAAATTGGAGCGGACTAAGGCCGCAAAGGTGACCTTTACCGCACATGGAAAGCAATCACACCTCCTCTCTCTGAGCCTAGAGGGACACGGCCACCCTTTGTGTCTCTGTCAAGACAGAAGCCCTTCCCAAACCTTCCACCAGGGGGTACACTAAAACGGCAAAGGTTCTCACTGTTTGTGTATGACAGAATACGGTCAATCCTATTGTCAAGGGTTCATATTTCTTCCGATTATTGACTGATCACAAGTTTGGTTAGACTACTTCTTATAATTATTATTGATAAATTGTCTCCCTGACACCAAGGTGGTGTCACAAAGGTAAAGTTGACTTATGACTTTTGTATAAGTGTGGTGAAAACAAAATACAGCATGTGCTAAAAGAACCTTGTCTTCATATTAAAAAGGCAAAATGAGAATGTTTACAGTAGTATTAACTTTTTTTTTTTAAATAGAAATAACTTTAGAAACCTAACGCCATTATGAACTTTTGTTAAACCCTGGACTCCCATTCCTTCATGTAGGTGTAAAATGTTCTAATACAACAGAGATGATAGGGGATAAATGTTACACCTATATTCTCCATGAAGGGGTGGGAGTAAAAAAAATTTTTCTTCCAGCATTCCAGGCAGTGAGAGGTGAGTAATTTATACACCAATTACAGTTTTTAGGTGAAGTATTCCTTTAACAGTGAGGAGGATTGTGTTGGCCATGTTTTTTTTATTTTTTATAAAGACTGTAAATAAAATCAGCAACAATTTGGTCAGAAGTTAAAGCAAAGTAGCTCAAGGATGCTTAAATTTAGGCCAGGCATGTCGGGGATTAAACTCAGGACCTTTGGATTGTGAGATCACCACCCCTAACCTCCATCCTGTATTTCCCCTTTTGTTGTGTTAGTCCATGCCAATAAGAGTGCTGTATACCTGCCCAGCTGCTTCTGGAGATCCCCCATGTACTGGTAACACTGTGCATAGTATGTAGTCTGCGCTTCCACAAAATCATTCAAGCACCGCAGGTGGTGTGCCTGGTGACACATGCATCAAACAAGAAATAATGGAGATTTACATTAGTGGTAGTACTTGTCAACTATTAATCTTCTTGTGGTCAGTATTAAAGACTGTTTATAGGTACGTTAAGGTGCAACCATAAAGTGTAAATGGAAAAAGGCTGAATTGCCAGTCAGTCGCTCAGATATCAGATAATAAAACGAAAAAGTTGTACATGTAAGCTGCACTGAGACTCAAATTTCCCCTTCGGAATCACAACTGCGATGTTATTAGCAGTAAGCTAGTTAGGCTAGGCTACTGCTGGTTTGGGTTCCATACATGGGTGCTGCTGACGCCTTCCAACAGTAGCCGGGTGATCTCGGCTTGCCGGTCAAACTCGCTCTGGGTCATCCGCAGCTCCTGCTCTGCCTGACATGGTGAGGGGAAAAACAAAACAGAAAGATAAGAATTTATTTTAGCAACTTAAAGGGCGTGAAAAAACCTGAAATAGCGGTAGGGGAAACGGATGCATTGTAAACTCGCTGACATTTTTCCACACATGTTGAGCAACAGGATTAAATAGGTCTGTCGAAACAAAACATGGGATTGTCGAAGAACTCCTAATTGAGGAAAAGTTGAATAAACACTGGCTGGTGCAGAGACAAAACAACAATTGTCATTCTGTCGGGCCCTCTCTATAGCATACAATATTGGTTGAGAGCTAGAGGAAAAATAAACATTCATATTCCTCTATCAGGAATGCGTCAATATTCCCAATTCTGATTGGGAATATTATTCTGTATAATAACAGGACAGCATTCCACTATTATTTGCAGTGATGACGCATTCCTTGTTGGAAATGTTGACATATTCCATATAGTAGTGGAATATTTGTGCATGTTAAGAGTCACTTACATTGTCTATTGACATAGAAGAAGACCTGCGATAGCTACCAGCTGCAGCTTGTATGTGTCAAGTCAACTGTGTCACTTCCACTGCTTACATCTGCTGATTTGCATTTTTCTAAACCAGTCAAATATATCTGTAGTCACAGCAGCTGAGCAGATAGCCAGCAGAGCAGATAGCCAGCAGAGCATGTACTGACACTGCTTGTGTGTGTGTGTGTGTGTGTGTCCATGTGACATGAAAAGTCAATTATTTGCGCATGCCAAGACAAACCCACATACATCACTTTATGGGTGCGCCTCACTTCCTGTGCATCAGAGACATTTTCCCCGGGAATAACACTGGGACAGGTACAGTAGCTGGGTTTTTGACTCAACGAAAAGGTCCTGGGTTTGATCCCTAACACAGGTCTACCAGTAAGAATCCATGAGAAAATGACCTAAATTTACCTAAAATTACCTAAATAACCCCCAACTGCTTCAGAAAGACCTCACCACTTGATTTGAAGAAAAAAAGGCCATTAGAAATGATTAAAGGCTTGCCTGAACTGAGTGTAGGTGAATCACTACAGTATAATCATATTATTAAAACGGTTATAGCAGCAAATGAGAGTAACTAAACACATTTACATGTAATGACCCTCAAGCATTAGGTTATTTTGTTCCACTATTTGGCAAATATAACCTGCTGTGGTCTTCTGACATTTGCTTAAGCTCAGCTTGACAAGGCCATGTGACAGGAACTGATGTCAGATGGTGCTGGTGACGAAATGCCTGACATTACACACGCCATTTGGCAGGGGCTGCCGACTACTGAATAAGCCAAGGTAGTCTCTACTACAAAGCCCATGCCCAAAAGAAACAAGCAATGTACAACAGAGGCACCAACATATTGGAGGGACAGCAGAGGAGCCATATAAACTACACAGAAAAGGGAAGTCTAAGTAAGGTTTACATAACATGTCATGTGACTGTGTCTTAGTCATGAGGTTCAAAATGCAGCTACAGATATAGCAATCTTCAATGTCCGTGATGCCGTGCCACAGAAATCGCTGCGTTGCTGCATTCGAGGCTGCAGTGGGCCAGTGGAATAATGATTTTTGTTGTTTTTAACAATAATTGTAGTGAATGTGATTGGCTTTACATTTTGGCACGATATTCAAACATCCAGCAGTTTAACATACAGTATCTTCGGGTAAACTACTGTAACCTCACATGCATTAAGTAATAATATCTCAGTTAACATGTCTCCCTCGCTTTAGTGTTGTGTTGCTCGTGAACGTTTGACTCGGAGTAATGAGTTGTCTCAGTGACTGATTCGTTAGTTTTCACACGTGCAAATGGTCTTGGACTCGTCATCGCATGCAGCAGCTGCATATAGGGTCAGTAGGTAGCTAAGGCTATAGGAAACAAAAATGATTAGTTCATGACTCATAACTATGGGTCTTCAGGTTTGTGTCTTTCGTTCATTTGTCACATGACAGTGATGCATCTCTGCACCTCCTTGGTTTTCACATGGTTTGAATTGGTTGTGGCTTTATAGAAGGATGATAGAGAATGATCAAGAAGTGAATTGATGTAGACTATTATACTTTGTCAACTGAAGCAAACCATGTAGCCTTCAGTGTTTGAGAACCGTGCTGTTTTACATCGCCCACAAGAGTGCAAAACCGCCACACTAAACTAGTTTTAAAATGAACGAAATGACAACATTTGTTCATCAGCGAGTCAGTAAAAAGATTAGAACTTCCCACCACTACTAAGCTTTATGCAAATTAATGCACAATTATATCATCAATATGCAAATGAACACATGATGTCATCTAGCGTCTTTTAGCGACTTTTGGAGCTAGTGCACTTTCATAGGAAAAGAGACAGGTGGAATTTTGAGGGATTATCAGGGGGTTATCAATGATATGCAAGAATCGTGTCTTAGCTAGTGGATGCTACAAGAGAGAACAGCAATTAATAAAGTTGTTACGAGAAGAGATAAGTAGCCAACTAGTGTAAAATAACATTATGCAGAGGGTTGGGTTAGCCAATTTTTTGAGTCACCAGCCACCACTATTCTGTAGCAACCTAAGTCAAACTGCTGCATATTCCCAACCGGTGTTGCGGTACAGTAGGCTACAGGCTTATGAGTGTGTGTGTGTGATTTTTTTTTTTATGTACAGTACATAACCCCTTCATCCAGGGACTTGAAGGTGGATGGTAAACATTGTGAAAACTAGTAAAAGTATAAATTAGTCTATTAAGTTTTATCTCGGACTCCACTGGTAAATGTGGCATTCGTCATCAGTAAATTGGACTGACCATTACACATCTTAATTCATACAATGTATGAGTTTCTGTTTGCCTGGGTACATGATGATACATATTAGTCAATGTATGATGCCAATTGTTGTTGCCCACTGGGCATCTATTGCATCCTAACTGTCCTGGAAGGGTTGGATTCCTCCCTCTGTGGTCCCTTCCCAAGGTTTCTTTCACCTTTTTCTAATGGCCCACACCCCTGGCCGTGCTTTATTTCACAATTTAAAAGGGAACACAGGCCCTGTAACAACACATTTGAACTATGACTACATTCAAGATATAGCACAAGCCTCGAGTGACATTGCTTTTATTCCAAATATGAGCTGCTTTTTACGTATGAGGGGTGGAAGTTATAAAAATTATAAAAATTATTTTAAATGCGGTTGATAAATTTTCATGTGAATTAAAAAGTTAAAAGTTAATCAAAATTTGTTAAAAGTGCATTTCTTATAGATATATGAATTGTAATGTTCACTTTATTAAATTGCTGTTGGTTTGATTAATTATGAGCTTAACTCTTTCATTCAATGCCATTTTTGTAAGGCAGCATTTATCATTTGCATCAAAGCTGCTTGGCTGAATATGAAAATGCATATCTAAGTGGTCACGGCAGCCTGCTATGGAAACACTGGAGTGCAGTAGTAGTAGGATTTAGGCTTCTTTGATTAAGTCCTGATACACTGATCTGGCCCAAACCTGTAATGAGCCTGCAGTGTTTGGGTTTTGGAGCATTCAGTTTAGGCCACACAGGTTTTGCCCAAACCTGTAACTCTAACTTGAATGTACACAGAATATTGTGCGTAGAAGCTAAAAAGAGCCAATTTAATTTAAAACATTACAACAAATAATATTTTTGCATTCATACAGTACAGTATAGGCCAACTGACAAGTGGAATTAAAAAGAAAACATCTGTGGCAGACCTGGTCAGTTCTCCTGCACAAGTGAAAAACACTGGCCTGGATAACACAAATAAAAAAAGGTTGTTTTATAATGTAAATTTGTCATTACAGTATATGTAAGATATACAGTAGAGTACTGTACATGTTGCATACAGTATTTAACAGACTCCAAACACTACCGATCTGTTGGGTTCCTGTGCGGCAGATGAATGGGCCAAAAAAATTTATTCTTCTATAAATTCTTCTATTTTATTAATACTATAAAGTATTCTGTGGCGCTTTTGTGCAGCAACACAAACAGCGGACATTCTAGACCACTGTAATTTAGCTACTTTGACATCGTGTCAATGTTGTGTGTGTACTTACCACAGCCCTAGCATCAGCAACTCTGGCCTTCTTTAGCCTGGTTTTGGCTGCATCCAAGTCCAAGCGCTTGACCTGCAGTAGCTTCCGTTCTTTCTGGACACACAAACAACGTAAACTCCTAAATTATAGCTACACCACCTCCAGAACTTCACATTTCAGACCCAGCTTATTTGGAAACACAGCTGCATGAGTGTGAGAGGAGAACTCAGACACAAGAGGGGCTTATGCTCTCAGGGGTTTTCCCCAGGGTTGTTGTCCCAAACAAGATAGGGGGAATCCAGGAGGCACTACAATGCAATTAAGGAGTTTAACCATTTCAAAAATAAATACAAAAAAAGAACTGGTCCATCCTTTTAAGCCACACCTGATGGTTTCCATTTTATGGCAGATCTACCACCAGGGCCACATTCCCAGGAGATAAACCCATCCACCCAGAAACCTTCCATCTGCTACTTGCATCTGTGATTCTTTGTGTCACTACTGTTTGTGGCCATAGTTAGGGGACAAACCACTGACCAGAAAATCGAGAGCAGTGCCATGGCAAAACATGGCTGGGGCTTCATGTTGAACCTTGTGTCTACAATTAGTCACTATTGTGACCCTAAAAATATGGGACAACTAAAATGTGAACCTAAATAATGTTTACACAAAAAAATGGGGTTCTACTAGGGTTGTAAGGATTACTTATTTTTTTTAATTTGTCACTCAATAGACCAGATACATTTTGTAGTCTGCTACAGGTTTTCCTTTAAAACGTTTTTGCAGCTAGTGAACATAATATGAATCATTGAAATTTGACTCTAAAGTCAAAGTCTAATGAAAAGTGAAACAGAAATAAGTCAGTTTTTAACTCACAAGGATAGTTTTGAAGTCGCCTTCTAGAAAATTCCTTAAAGGTGTCAGGAAATTGATGGCTGTGCACTGAATTAGCTCCCGCTCCGCACCGCCGATCTGCTTCTCGGTTTCACCACATTTTATCAGCGCATTTCCTGCAAAATTCAGCAAAGACAACATTTACAATTTTAGCCAAAACAGATCACAAAGCAGTTATAGACCCTAACTAACTAACCTTCATGTGGACACTCACTATCATAGTTATTTGCCTCAACATGCAATAAAAACGGAAGTTATTGGAATTGGCATTTCGTTGCCGTAGTCCTTATGCTTTGAGGCCCTGGAACATTTTGAGTAGAAAATAAAAATAAAGCAGAAAATATTTAGAACAAAAACAATTGAAGACAAGATCTCTATGACCTGGATGTAGATATTGGTTGGTATTTAATTTAGGCTACATGGAAAGATTATTGTTACAAAAAAAAAAACAGGTAAAGAGTATTATCATTGTATTTATCCAAATGAGCGGAACTGTGGAATAATGATATTGCACCCTGAAACATAATGATTTGAACACTATACATTCAATACTTAATAAATTCGCAGATTTTTTCTGAAAAACCTTTGAGCGAAGGGCTGTTGCTATGCACACTTACTAGTGTGTAATTGAGTACATTGGCAACGCTGTTTATTTTCTAGTGTTTGACAGTTGTACCCAAGTACTTTGAGCTAGTCACCACTAATATGGACATTGTACCACAGTGCTCTGCATCTACCTGGCCATAATGAGCCTTAAATACAGTGTACCCACTGTATTTACTACAGGCTGTGATGCTATTAATTAGCATAGTGAATAGTAAATTGTTGGCTAGCCATGATATTATTAGTATAATAACAGAAGGACAGCATTCCACTATTCCGCTAGCTATGGTAGCTGAGATAATTGCAGTTGTATTATTTTTTGGTTTTAATTTAGGTTTGTTTGAAATGTTGTCTCAGACTAATAAAACATTGTGCTATCCTAAATAGAACTACATTTAACTGAACATGAGCACATACTAAACACTGAGTACAACTTACCAGCTTTTAGCTCGAGGTCAGTGTTAAAGGGACATTCCTTGATTTGTGTCTGGAATTACCCTTCTCTACCCCTCCACCTAGAGCTGCCCACACTTTTGAGGACAGTGGTGTTTCAAACATCAACAGTGAGCGGAGGCAGAAATGTGTGGATCTGGGGGTGCCATAAGACAACCGAGGAGTGCATCAGAAAAGTACTGCAGAACGTATTTCTGCACCACTTACCATAGGCTGTTCCTGGACCAAATTCGTTCCCAGACTCAATCATAGATTGCCCCAGCAACTCATGGTTGTTCATTCGCGTAGGAGCTTTTTTCTCCAGTTTCTCGTATACGAACTCCTCCAGTCGGACATCTGCAGATTTTAATAAGGAAACTCAATTACACAGGTCACAAGAATCAGTTTAGGCTGATCTGTGCTGGTTTCTAAGGACAGTAATTTAGACAGGAAGAGTAAACATCAAGGGGCATTGTTCACACCAGGAAATTGGAAAAACATGCTTAACAAATGACAATAAAATGACCTATGGACCTAACCCTAATGACTTTAACTTCTTTTTAAAACATGTCGCTAAAAAACCCTTGTAAAACCATGGTATGTTTGCATACCATTGTTACATGATGCTGTCCTTATTCTAGGAGAATGTTATCTGCTTGCAAAAACTGGTGGTTAACCAGTTCAACTGTTGACAAATGTAAGACGATTTGGATAAAAGCGTCTGCCAAATGCTGTAAATGTAAATGTTGTGCTTGTGTCGTGGCAGCATCTTGGCAATGTGGCGTCGAGGTGTGAGATCAGGGAGGTTACACAACAGAGCTTACAGCCTTCACAGACATGCTAGTGTTCACTACTACAAGGTGAATCTGTTCCACCTGGAAAACTCAAACGGCTCAACAGAGAGTAAACGTCAACAGATGCTACAAAATAAGATTGGATCATACTGTAGCTCATTATCCAACCATTTTTTATAATGTTGCTGGGCATTTGATGAATAAAGTTTGGTTTGATTACGGATACTGTAGCTTTCTGAATACACTTGAGGTACAACCCAACGTTATGGATGTTGAATGATCCGTTGAAGGAGTACTGGCAAAGTCTTACTAGGGTTTGGCTGCAGTAAAACCTCCGTCTGCTTCATAATCCTTTCTGTCCATTGCTTGGTGCATTCAGCTCTGCCCAATAGGTTCTCCAAATGGGCATCCAATTCTGTTTTCTCAGCTTGGCCAAGTTTCTCCTCTGTAAACTAGACACACATTGATAGCTTTAACAGTGTGTGTCAATCTATAAAATAAGAGTGTTAAGTAACTAGTCTACGTTAAAATGTGAAACATGAAGGATTGGCCGAATATGCCTTACATATTCAAGAGATCATTTTCAGATACTGATTAGCAAATGGTAGCTAACTAAAAGGGTATTTTTGAGGCCTGTCTGACTTGACGCCAAATTTGTGTTTTTAACAGGCTGACGACATAAGAACATGAATGTTGACGTTTAAAATCTACCATATTCAATTGAATTCTTTATTATTGTCAGATATATTATTCTATATTCTGTTAGAAATTACTTGCATTTTGGCTGGCTAGGCTAGCAGCTAACGCTAACTTGCTCTTTAATTTACCCACAAGCTGAGTTGACGTGAAGAGTAGATAAACTTACTTGTACGGCGCGACTTAGAAAAGTTCCGGCGTCAGCCGCTAACCGTTTGACGTTGAAATCCATGATATATTGGGATAACACACCCTCATCAAGTTAGTTAACTAGTGTTGGAGATAAAATGCCAGCCCAGCAGAAAATGTCATTGAAGCAACTTTTTTGGTGCGAGTTCCACCCAGCTGTTGAATCGAGGATGTGGATAAGCTCACGTGACCAACAAAGGGAGCAGACCAACATTACGTCCTGTACATTCGTTTCTCTTCGCAGTTCGCACGTCCCATCAAAAAGAAGATATTAACGTGTTTAATCAAAATATTCACCTTATGTTTGAAGTGTGTGAAGATTTCTTATATATGTAGGCCTATTGTACATATATTTAAATTATTGTATTAATTTGTACATAATAATAAACTATAATAAACCAAAATACTTTCTACTTACTTAGCCTACTATACATTGATATAATTATATAATTCTGGGGATGTTAAAACTATTCTAATTGTTTTACAAGGAATTCGGTAGCCTGAACAGATTTTCACAGATACATTTACTAAATGTAGGCTATATCCTACAGTTAAATAAAAAAGGAAAATGGTCTCACTAAGCATAAGCGATCTGCCTTTCTTCTGAATGTCATTCTTAAAATAGTAGGCCTATACTAGGCCTACCTGCTGTGTGGGTGGTAGTCAAGAAGATCCTACACTGTAATATTTCTTGGTAAAATCTTTATTTTATATAGTATTTTCATGTCAATTTTAAAGCAAAAAAGTGTTTCTTTTGATGGAAAAAATATGTATTTATACGGTAAAATATGGAATAAAATACCAA
>JAODLI010074145.1:0-12500 GCA_027575585.1 Percopsis omiscomaycus
TGTGTGTGTGTGTGTGTGTGTGTGTGTGTGTGTGTGTGTGTGTGTGTGTGTGTGTGTGTGTGTGTGTGTGTTATAGAGTGTGTGTGTGGGGGTGGGTGGCCTGACTGTCGGGTTGTGTGTGTGTGTTTGAGTGTGTGTGTGTGTGTGTGTGTGTGTAGTATGTGTTTGAGTGTTTGAGAGTGTGTGTGTGGGGGTGGGTGGCCTGACTATTGGGTTGTGTGTGTGTGTGTGTGTGTGTGTGTGTGTGTGTGTGTGCGTGTGTGCGTGTGTGCGTGCGCGTGCGAGCGTGTCCCTCGTTATGTAAACAGTAGCATCACTGTTCCTCTGTCACGCTGTCCTTCCGTTCTCCCCAATAACAAGCTCAAACTGCATCCTAAAAACACAGGGAGACAGCGAGAGAGAGACAGACAGACAGAAAGAGACCCAGGCAGACAGAGAGAGAGGTTTCATTAGAGATGTGTGTAATAAGGGCATTGTAAAGTTAATACATGTCACATTTTACCTCTTACAAAGGCAAACATGCATACAAACACACACTCATAAACACATTACATCAGATTTAATCTAATATAGGACTAGTCATGATCAAACACAGAGATAGGATAGAGAAACGTCCTTTTCCACTTTTCCAGGTTAACTCTGTGTCAGTTTGAAGTCCATCCACACTATACCAGTGTACACTTTTGATATGGACTGCAAGACAACCTTGCAACACGTTTCACAGATCAAGGTACCGGGGAGCTCGAAGGGGTGGGACGTCACGTACGTTCCATGCTTAATTAAACCGCGTACACACCTCAGGGCGCGTGACCTGCATGTAGCATAAGGTAGGAGGTAGGAGGCCTGATGGCGCGACACACATACACACGCACCTCTATTTAGGTCTTTCTCTCTTAAACACACACACTCCACTCTTTGTCTCTCACACATAGACATACACTCTCTCTCTCTCTCTCTCTCTCTCTCTCTCTCTCTCTCTCTCTCTCACACACACACACACACACACACACACACACACAGCTGCTCCCCCGCCACCGCTGCTATCTTTCTCTTGGGCCTTAGGGCAGAATATCAACGCATACACACAGTGCAGCAGCATCTATTTCCATCTAATAACACACACACACACACACGCTGCTCTCGGCAGCATAGATATTACTGTTTCAGAATGATCGGCAGCGCTCCTCCCGCTCGAGACTGTATCGGTGTCGCCTATCCAAGGTGCTAGTTAACATTCCGGTAGTGATCACACACACGCTGATGAATAACGCTCCATTTATCAAGGCAAAGCAGCCTGCTTACTACAGTAGACGGCTATAGGCTATAGGCAACCACCCTGCCTACCCCTTTATGTTTAGAATATATGGATGAAGCCACGCTGGATCTTCAAATAGCCGTTTCAGTCATATAGTCTACGGGTACAGATAACACCACGAGACTAGGGCAGAAAATCAAGAAAAAAGAGAGTTTCCTGAAATTTGATGTAAAAAAAAAGGTACAATGCAGACTAAGTATAAACAGCGGCGAAGCTGACTACGGCACAAAAAAAAGCATAACCCTTTCCTGTCTGGCCGCTGCAGCAAAAATTCAAATGACAAAATGTAGTCTACCGTACCGGGGTGAGAGGTGTTGAAATCCCAGGACCGTGTTCCTTTCACCGCAATATTGTGTTGCCTCGTGTGGTGCTGCAGCTCAAACGACGTGCCCAGGTTGGGATATTGTGGGATAGGCGATATTCGGTCTGTGCAGGCGCGAGCGTCACTCGAGAAACAAAAACGCATCAGTAAAAAAAAAATCTAATAACCTTTGTGAAGGGAAAAAAAGCAATGCATTTGGCGAAGGATTATAAGGCCCAGGACGTTCGAATTATCAATCTCTCTCTCTCTCTCTCCTTCTGTCTTTCTTTCTCCTCTCTCCCATATTCTCTCGCTCTCCCCAGATGCGATTGGACAGTGTGGCTGGCAGCAGCTAGTGATCCAATGATACGCACCTTGCTCCGCGAGGACGCGGAGAGGAGAAGGGAGGCGAGGAGAGGGGCAGACCTTTAAAAGAAACACGTCCGTGGGTATGTATATATTTTACAAGTATTCCTTTCGCAGTGCCACAGTGAAGCACGTGGTGCAAAAACACGCGCACGCACACACACACTGGGAAGCAACGGCACACTTGCACGCACGCTTGGAATCGCAGACACGCACAAACCAACCTGTAGAAAAAAATGCACAAACTTGGACACACACACGCGTTCATACACACGCACACACACACACACACACACACACAGTGTATCACAACGCGATAACGTGTGTGTGTGTGTGTGTGTGTTCACGTTAGAAGCTGGGGTACAGTGTGACCTCACATCTCTTCAGAACCAAGCAGGAGATTCTGTTCCTGTTCTGCTACCATGATCAACTGTCTCCCTCAGGCACTGTGTGTGTGTGTGTGTGTGTGTGTGTGTGTGTGTGTGAGGGGGGGGGGGGTGTTAATGCAGTGGGTCCTGCAGTCTCTACTAAGTCTGTGGAACACTCCTCTGCCCATTCTCTTGTTTCCATATTTCTTTATCCGGCTCCCTTCGATTCTTCTCCAGAACCCCCCCACCACCACCACCCTCTTTCTCCCACTCCCTTTGTCTCTTTGAAACAGTCGTTCTGTCATTCTGTCCGTCCATACATCTAACGGCCTATCTATCAGCTGTCAGGATTTCTTAGTAGCCTACACATTCATCTCTCTCTAATGAAGGGAGAAAAGGAAAATCATTTGAAAAGCAAAACATCGAAATGTAAAGATAGGATTTAATATCATAATTGAATCCTGTATCGACAGTTCTCTCCATTCTCTCCTTCTCTTTCACCCTTATACACAGACACGCACGCTCATCTCAAGACATTCCTAATTGACAAGCAGTCACGTGCATGCCTTGGCCATTCAGAGTGGGAGGAGTTGCACACAGAATAGACAGGTTGAGTGTAGCCAGAGACACAAATCAACGCCATAACTAACTCTGTAGCATAAACTAATTGTCATGCCTAAAGAAAAAAAGGAATGGAATCGTTAGTTCGAAATTGAAATTCCTGTTGAACACTTTATCCATACATCTGCTGTGTTTGGGTTCACATCATCACTCGATACCCAGTTCTTCATCAGTTTCTCATCCATGCATTCGCCTTCTTTCTCCTGTGTCTTCTCTATCTCCGTCGCCCCTGCATCCAACAGCTTTTTAGCCAGTTCTGTCTCTCTTGTTCATCCCTCCATCCTGCCTGTCTATCCTCCAACTCATGTAATCCATCCAACCGTTATGCAATCTCTTCTTCTGAGCACCTCAACTGTATATTATGTGTGTGTGTGTGTGTGTGTATGTGTGTGTGTGTGTGTGTGTGTGTGTTCATCCAGTCCTAAAACATTTATCAGTGTCTTTAAGACATTTTTTCACACACATCTTTCACACACTCACTACTTCATTTTAATCCTTCAGCACTTTGGCACCAGCATTTCCACCATGAAGCTATCTCTCAGACACGCACACACGCAAACTCAAGAAGACTGAGAACAGTGTGTGCTAAAAATGGAGCTATGCAGATTTGGAGCATTCAATAAAAAACAAACTATTGAGTTTGGCTTCAAATTTGGCAGTTACCAGTGTGTGTAGTTACTCGTCATTGCACCTGCTGCTTGTCTTTGCTTTCTTTTCTTTTTTTTATTCAGCACATTGTAATTTAGGTTTATATGTTGTACTTTATGTTGTATGTACTTCCAAATGTATTATTGTTGAGCCCAGAGATTTTTAACCTGGTAAAACCATTCTGATTTTGAGAGCTTCACCTCTATGATTTGCTTTGCTTTACACACCAGACTGGGAACTCTTATTTGAAAACCTTATGTTAGATGGTTACAGAACCGTCAACCAATCAGGTGGCTACTTCAGTTGGTGCCGACAGCAATTAAGTGTGATTGAATGTGGCCCAATCACCTGCTTGAGCCTGTGTTTGAAAATCACAGTTCAAAGTTTGTTGTTCTGTTTTAAGGTGGTCCAATCACCTGCTTATAATTTTATTGATACCTCTTGGCACCGCCTCTATGACAAACACATATGAAATCAGAGTTTCTCTTTAGCAGTAACAGGGTGCTTTTACCTACAATTTTCCATCTTAATAGGTCAAATATAATAGCCTTACTGTATATTTACATATTCATCTATACAGAGTAAATATTTAGCTCATGCAATTTAAGCAGTTTAATATTAATATTACATTGTTTTTGCTCCAGGGTGTGTAAAAATAGAGATAA
Source organism: Percopsis omiscomaycus (assembly GCA_027575585.1). Taxonomy (NCBI): domain Eukaryota; kingdom Metazoa; phylum Chordata; class Actinopteri; order Percopsiformes; family Percopsidae; genus Percopsis; species Percopsis omiscomaycus. The sequence goes on from JAODLI010074145.1 coordinate 4,285, forward strand.
TAATGTTCCACCATTATAGTGTACCCCATGAGATTTTATATGAAAGCAGAATTATGACTTATATTCTTTTACTTATATCCTCCAATTCACTCTCACACAGACTTACTGTATGCGTACACATTCAAATGTGAAAGCTAGGGCTTGAATCTACACAATATACCAAAGAGTTTTATTGACATTTTATGTAAAGCAGAACATACACACCCTTTCAGCCCTAAATGCATTTAAAGGGGAAGTGTGTATAATACTGGATGATGGAGTCCAGAAATTTCTAATGAACAATGCATTTTAATAGACACTCTTTAATCTTTGTGTGGAATTGCCCTTGTGGTTGAGACCAGTGTTACAAAAATGTTGTTTTGGTTAGAAATACAGAGAGCCCTTAGAGTGCTGGGTGGCTGACACTTCTCTTCCCCCCCTCACCCTTTACAGAGCTCCTAGGCTGTTACGGTGTGTGTCCGGTGTACTGCTGTCTGTTCTCTGCAGGTCTTGGGAGGTTGGTGTACACACCTGATCCCCATTGGCAATCAGCGGTGGGGAGATACAAAAGGTGCAGAGAGCAGGGAGCGCGGCAGAGGAGAGCGTGGAAACTGGGAGGTTGCAGCCCGACGGCGTAGCCTACTGAACAGGGACATACCAAGGGGCGTCAGTGGAGTCCTGTAGCGTGTGTTTGGGTGAGGTTGTGTGAGTGGCACCAGCGTTTGGCTCAGGGGGTTTACTCCCTCGGGTGGTGGAGGGTAGGTGATCTGTGCTCCATAAGTGACGGTAATATTGCCGGCTGTTTTAAGTTGACCTGAACCAGGTTCTCTGGTTCAGTTGCCGCGACTGAGATTCACTCAGTAATAAACGTTCGACTGACACGCACTAATGCCTCCTAGTTTTCCTTAAACTGTCCATAAATGAATGATTTGTCACTAACCTCCTCCTCCCCTGGACTTTTCACTGGAGGTTCGTAACATAGGCTCACATAGGCTTCTTCTACAGTCTGACACGCACTTTCGAGCACGGGTATGCTGCAAACAGTGAGCTGAGGGCGAACATTTAGGGTTGTGCGTGCGGACAAAGTGGTGCCGCAGGTACGCACGCACTTGTATAGTTTCTTGGTCATTCTCCGCGCGCTCTCCTGCACTCAGCCTCGGTCGCTGCTCCGCGGGAACTTCTCACAACACCAGAATAACAGAGTCTAAGGGGGAGGTTGAGGGACAGCATAGGAGCTGTTGAAGGAGAGATGGAAAACAAGGGAAACTGTGGGGAGAGACAGGGAGTGTCGAGAAGCAGGAGGGAGGCATTGATGGAAGGAAATGGATTTGAGGGAGGGTGAGAGAAGAGGGTGGGAGAGAGGGTGATAAATCCATCTCTTTAGGTCAACTGTTTTACAAATCTGTTATGATCACAGTGCAAGGGATATTGATATTACACAGGTAAGGATGAGTATTGATTGATTCACAACCAGTTCAAGGAGTCTCTGTGCCTGGGGTGAAATAGAAAATAACAGTCTATCCATTGTTTCTACTGCATGGGCCCTTCTGGATAAGGACTGGGTGATAATGGCATTTACATGGGGTACATCCAGATTGACAAGCAAATGTTTTCTTTCCATAGACCTCTGTTTACAGCTGACAGAAACAGATGCATTTTCAAGAAGGCTTGTCCTTGGTCCGCGTAAGATCAGCAATTTTTTAAAATTGTTTTTCATATAGCTAATATTGCTTTACATTTGTTTGTTTTTTCAATACATATTTCCCATGTGTTTTGTTGTAGGTTTGTGCTGTAGGTGTGTGTTTGTTGGTCTTTAATCCCCTTGTTTGGTAACAGGCCCTCTTCACAGACGTGTCATAGGGTAAATACAAATGTAGCTAATAAAACTAGTAATGGATCCGTTTGAGTTAAGGGTTCTGATTAGCAAACAGACCTTGACTTTTGCTATTAACCACGGCAGTGTTAACCCTACTATGACATATCTGTGAAAAGGCTCCATTGTATCCCTGCATTCCACTGAAGGAATAATCTGACTTTGAGAAACGTCCATAGGAATGGCCATTTAAATCGTCATTCCAAGTTGGAATTATGGGTAAGATTTCTCTTGATTGAGTTTTCCTAGATATATAAACCTGACATCATGGAAACAGACAGTTCTCTGCATACATTTTTTATTTGAATACATGTATGACATTGATTCAAAGTACTCTCTATCTTTTATGCTCTGATAGCGTACTTGTTGCAGCAACCTGTTCCTATCATTTTATGACTATTTGTTTGATAGACCTAGCTGTTGGCCTCCAGCTAGACATCTTTGCTAGATGATTGAACAAAATAAACACAACTTTGCCAACAGCGTCCATGTTTTTCTGAGCAGATGCTCACGGAACGCATTTAGATCAAAAGTGGGAACTACTGACTTCCAACTTTGAATGTAATGCAGCATAGGTACAATGGCTTTATGGTTAAAAGTACTACAACTTGCTCATCTGATTGTACTCATGTGCTATTAGTTTAAGTTAGCTAGTTTGATTGTTCAGGTGCTTGTTTCATCTACGACCTAGGGTACCTGCAAGTGGAAGGCAGTGATAATCGGCTGGGACACCAGATGTCCTCCTTCAATTATCGATTAAAAACTCCAATTGAGTCTCTATCAACTCCACCCAACAAGGCTTGCTCCGCCCTTGAGAATGATAGCAGTCAGTGGTAGTTTGATGTCGCCATGAGGTTGAAACAAAAAGACTGTGTATGGAGAGAAAAAAAAGAGCATAGATTGAAAAGAACATACCATTTTGCCATCACTGGTTGTTTGTTTTACCACAGTTAAAGGTACACTCCTCAGTTTTGTGTTTTTAAAGGTTCAGTACCATATGTAGGATTTAGTGGCATCTAGCGGTAAGGTTGCAGATTGCAATCAACTGAATACCCCTCCCTCACCCCTCCCTTTCCAAGCGTGTATTATAATAGTGCCAAAAATACAACGATTCATTGTTACAGATGACTATACACTAGTAAAAACATAATTATTGTCAAGGGTGGCGTATGGGAGCGGTGACCCAAATGCAGAACAGAGATGCAGGGAGGCAGGCAGTGTAGTTCTGGGTTTTAATAAAAAATAAATCCACAGCGGGAAAACGGGAAAAACAGAAAATGTCCAAACTAGAAATTCAAGACCAAAGGTCAGGGAACAAACCAAAACACGGGGGAAACAAAACTTACAGACGGGAACAGAGCTGGTCAAGACACGGGACACAGCAAGGCAGGAACAACAAGGACAAGGCACCACATGACAAGCATACATCAGTATACAAGACCCACAACAAGATCAGGGAGAACAGAGACTAAATAGACAAGGACTGACGAGACACAGGTGAGGGCGGTGAAGGGACAACGAGGGGAAGGACCAAAAAAGGAGACAAGGCGGAGCAAGGGCAGGGCCAGGGAAAACACAGGGAACAGACAGAATCGTGACAATTATGAATACTATATTCTATTTCTGCTAATAGATCCTCCTAAATCCTACCTACTCTTCAATATACTGTTTTCAAAGTCCCACGGTAGTCCAACTGTACCTAAGACAGGTAACGGTTAAGACTTTTTACAGACTAGACAGAAAGAAAGTTGACCTGTCTTTGGTAGCACTTCCAGGTTGCTGTCAAAAAGGTCTATATCCAACTGATTAATTTACTTTGTTGAAAATGTCAGTGTACTAGTAACTATTATCATACATGATCATACAAAATATTGAAATTTATATTTCTTATTTGCAGTATTATTGCAAATTCTTATGTCCATCCATACTAAAGAGTAGACCTACTATCAATTCCTAAAACACTTCATTTTAAGGTGACATTGTATGAAATCAAAGTCATTCTCTGGCGATTGTGTGAGCATTTGAGTTGCAGATGTTCACACATCTGCCCTAAAATGCTCAAAGGTCAGCGGACAAGAAGGCTGACAGAGCTTCGGGTTAATAGAGTGCTGCTGAATGACATCGTGGGTTCCTGGGTTCCACATCTGGGAGTGAGAGGAGTACTTGATGGATGCTGCTGACAGTTGACCTCGGGCGCGTGTGTGTCCGCGTGGGGCCCAACCTCGATGCAGCGGGCGCGCTCTGCGGTTGGCCAGCGCCGACGCAACCGGGGCCAGCGGGCTTTTTTTGGCCAATAGTTGATCAGCTCCATCAAGCACTCTGACGTTTCTATGGCAACACGCACCGACGTCCCCACAGCCTCAAGGACAGTGACCTTCCCTGGACACACACACACACACACATCCATCAAGTGCCACAGACACGCATACAAACTCGTATATACACACACACAGAAACTAATTCTGAAATATGCAAAATTCATAAGCATGAAATTTATTGAATGGCTGACTGATCGAGCATTACACCCACATCCCCATACACACATGGAGGGTGCACGGTATCAATTAGAATTCATCCTTTAGACTCACAGAGGCCTACAGACAGACACAGAGAGACCGTTATTGAAAAATACAATATTTATATGTGGAAACAAACAAGCAAGACAGCCGAGTGTGCTGGCGTATACATTTTTGAAACAAACATTTTAGGCTCTATTCACCACATAGGCTTACGCTTTAAAAAACAATATGCATATATTTACATATATATGTATGTATATCTTTTCATAACGTTTCATATCATATCTAGACAAATCCCAATTATGTTTTATATTCAATTACACTGAACAGTTTTAGTAGCTATATGTTACACACGAAAAAATACTAAATTCTCACAAGAGCATATTCACATATAACTACTGATATAACTGCAATTTACCAAGTTAAGAAAGAAAATAAATAACGAAATAACAGAATTCGTAATTCATAATAAATCAAACAATCGAAAGAAAGAACCCAGTTAATCCATAGTAATATATGTATATATATATATATATATATACTATATACAGTATATGAGTAAACTATAGCCTACAATACGAGTATACTGTACTCTCAAAAATTCATTCATCTCTTGGTGACACTGGAAGAATATCATGAATCCAGGGCAGAATAACTGTGCTGCATGCCAGACATCTGTTTTGAGATCCTTGCTCTTGCACTACTGCAGTGCACACACGCACACACGCACACACGCACACACCTAATTCCCTCACCTGTGAGGCTGCACGTCTTAATGGCATTCCCTAGAGTGTCTCTCAAGAGGTTGGCCACCTTAGCCGAAACGATGTCTCCCTCCAAACACACAACTGGTGGTCACAGCAAATGATCTAATCTAATCTAATCTAATTAAAAAACAAACACGGGCAAACAAGAAGGGAAAACACAGCAACAACATTGGTTTTAACATCTTATTTTATGTGGGGTATTTTATATTATCTATGGACCGCTGGGAGACCATGACATATGGCATATGGGGTTCTTGAAAAAAATTGGTTCTATTTTTTTACAACCTTATTCCATTTTTTTCCCTATGGTTTATAATGTTGCAAAGCTCAACCTCACCAATAGCTTTAGTATTGAGAAACGTGTATACAGTACAACTCTGTTGTCTCTTCTCATAATGCAGATCAATAGGCAACCGTTAAGTCTTAAAGGTGCAAGAAGCTTTCATCCCTTGAAAAGAGTGTTTACACTGCCATCTAGTGCCATTGATGCAGCAGTGCCAATGTTAACTCTTGGGGCAGAAATGATGACATCCGCTTTTTAGGAACTGACCTTTAAGATAAATCTTCTCGAAGTTAACTCTCCCTACTATAAAACTCACTTTATTGTAATGTTTGTCTTCATTAGACAAAAACAACTTTACACTTCCCTGTTTCTGGCATGGATGTTTGGAATAATACCAGATAGAAAGCATGTTTTGCACCTATTTCTTTTCAGTTAAATATGTAAAGACATGTTTGACTATACTGTGAGTTTCCCATTTTAGAAAGGAAGATTTATTATTGTTTTTGAAGGCTTAAAGAGCAGCCCATTTTTTCAGTTTCTTAGTTGAGAGCCTAAGTGTCACAATTTAGAACACCACCTTTAGTATTTTAAGGTTCGGTGGTGCCTAGCAAAATTTCAGCATAATTTGATGTCTCCAATAGGGGGTTCACATCAATCATCCAAGTAAAGTCTGTGTATATCTTTAAAAGATATGGCTTGACATTTTGCTCTAAAACTTTTTCATTGTTGTATGACAACATTGTAAATTCTGTGTATTTAGTGTATTTTCTAAAAGGCACTAACATTTTAAAATTTTTACCATGTACAGTCTGGCACTGCCTAATAGCTAAACATATGTGTTTTGTGGTTGCATGTTATTTCTCAGTGTAGGTAAATAACAAGAAGCCAACGCGATATTCGAGATGTTATGTAAATACATACATAAGATTAAAACTGAACAATGGGATGGGGTCAGAACCTGTAGGGAGACACACACACACGCATACATACACACGCACTTTAATATATAGGCCTACACTAGAATGTACAGTAGACTGGAGCACAGTGTATCACCTGAATAGCAGGGTTGAATTTACATCTCAACAAAGCTGCCCACTTCAACAGCATGGCAGGCTGATCCTATGGAGAGAGAGAGAATAGAATAGAATCCAATCGAATAGAATAGAATTAAGACAGAATGGTAAAAGCATTAAAGGACGGACATGATGAAACATTAGCACAGCCCCTGAGCTGCGTTAAAGCTTTATTGTGATTTACGGACACTAGGAACCTTATTCAGTTCTTAGTTAGACATAATACCAGGAAAAATACTTCAAGGCTAACTAGCTCTTTGTTTCATTCGTCCATTTGTTTGTTTGGTGGGGAGTGGAATCAATAACTAGCCATGGTGCCTGCTGGGATCTTCTGCTCCGTGCTCCACAGACTCCATTTGCCATAGACTGTCAGTTGGCTAATAGGCACAAAGAATTTAGTGGTGAAGAAAGTCGATACGTTTTTTACTCTTTCCACAGATAGGGCGCACAGATTAAAAGCCCATGACTTGACATCTCTACTTATAGAAAACCCCCACTGGTGCAAATTTTCTTTTGTCAAAATACATTTCAAAAGACAGTAGTTGGCCACTGTACTCGGAGAGATAGTAATAAATAAGTTATGTGTACTAAACCATCTCCATTTCTGACTGCGGTGGATTTAGATATTTGTCGGACAGCAGAGACGACTTAGGAATGTCTGACTGTATAATAAATGACCCTTATGAAATATGAATATGCTGTTTCCCCAAGAACTTTTGACAGCTAGGGAGGGGTTAGGATCATTTGGGCTCCTGAGCTCGCAATACACACAATAGCATAAGTTTTAGTAATTTGTCAATGTTTTTTGCTGTGGTTGTAAAATTGATTCATTGATTCAGATGCTGACATGATACATGAAGCATCATAAATGATGCAGCCGCAAAAATTAAATAGCTGAGATCGGTACTAACCATCATGGTGAACAGTATTAATAAAACATCAGTGCAACTTATACCGCCTTCTTTAAAGAAATTGTTTCTCCAAATTGTTTTGTACATAAATATCTGTTGCTATGTTGAGGTTATATGAGCATCACGTGCTGTTTTGGGTCTGCCTTCCTTTGCACTGGTCAGGAGGGGGTTAGTGGTGTTTACTTGGACCTGAGTAGGTAGGAGCAAGAACTCCGGAACGACCACCCAATGAGTTGGAGATCTGATCAATTTTGCATGGAAGCTATAATTAATGCATGCAGAAGCAGGCAAAAACATACATTTATGGGCCAAGGAACTGTCTTGCTGTGTCAGGGCCCAGAAAATTAACTTTTAAATAGCTGTCATGAATAAAATGCACGGCATACAGCTAGAGACCAAAGTATTGGGACGACGAAGATAAAAATGTTCATTGCTGTTCATTGCTAATTTTTATACTCCTGCCGTGAATAAAGTGGGCAAAGTAAAATCCACTGACAGAAGTACAGGGACAGTGGAGTCAAATTGGCTCTATTTTCAGTACATAGGCAGCATGCATATACTGCTACCAATCTATGTATTCTTCTAAGAGAAAGCTACATTATATATAGAAGGGAATATGTACAATTATTATTGAAACCCACAATGGTTTCAATATATAAAGGTTTCAATATATAAAGTTCACATGTTATTTCAATTTTTCAGATTTGGGAAATTTACAATTAGGTAATTTGGCGGATGCTTTAATCCAAAGCAACTTCAGATAGGGGACTGGACTCACAATCTTATGCCTATAAAAACTAGCTCATGACCT
>JAODLI010074146.1:0-13502 GCA_027575585.1 Percopsis omiscomaycus
TATGGTTTATTATATAAGGTCTTTGTACACCACTAACAACATAGTTATGGATCTTATATTGCATTTCTGTCACTAGATCCTATGAAATATTACACACTGGACCTTTAAGGTGTAAACTGTGACTAAAGATTAGTCCTTGTCTGAATTCAAAGGGATTTTTTCCAAATTGGAGCTCTTTTATGTAAATATGTAATTATGTAATGAGCTCCAAGTTGTTTTGAATGCACAATAAATGCTAAGAGCTTTACTGTCGCATAGCGAATACTGAATCACAGGCCGTTCCATCACCCTTATAAAATAATTTCCAGGGGAAACGGTGATGCATTTCTGTACCCATATATAGCCTGGAGAAAGCCAGTTACATCAGCCAGGTCTGATTTATAGTCTACATTTCGTTCCTAACAAGACCATGCCCAAATGCATGGGCCCAAAGCTGTTTACATTGTAAACCGAAGATACCATATTTATGTGTGTGTGTGCGTGCATGTGTGGGTGGGTGGGGGTCTGGGTGCAAATTGGGCACTGATTGCCTTCCACTAATGTAACCCGAACCCATCCAGAATCCAGATTGCAAGTGTGGGCTTGTGCACAATACACACAAACGTGCACGCTCCCAAATACACGCACACACACAGGCACACACTCAAGGGAGAGCATTTAAACCTGAGTTCACTGTGCCCTTGCCGGCACTCTTCTAGACAAATACTTTCATTAGAATTCCCAAATTGCACACATGGAAGCGCATGCACACACACACACATATACATAGGTCAACATAAGTCCTTTCTTGTGTCAGCCTAATTTAAATGTCTAGGAGAGAATATTATTATGCTGTTGGCTATTGGCAACTGTATACGTCAAATCTCTCCTGGCTGTTGAGGATTGGCTGATTAGGTTTTTATAAATTTGTGGGGTGGGAGGAGTTGGGCTATAAAGGTGGGTAGTGGGGATTAAACTGGACACACACACGCACTCACATCTTTACATTGCTTCACACTTTGTCTCTCCTTCCCAGTTAAAAATGAATGACCGCTACCTCCTGACAGAAGGAGAAAGGCCACAGATTCAGGCAAAGTGACACAAAACACATTAAGAGGAGGCAGAGGGGGTAGATGGCAACTGTTGCCAACTAGTTGTAGCCATTGTAAGGATGATATGAGGTACATTTTCTGACACCAAGCATCTGTTTACAGCATCCTGGTTGTAATTCTACAGCACACAAGCTGCCTGCATGTGGCTCCATGACCCTTGATTCCGTAAGTTGATTATACCAGTAGATGATCCTTCTAAGTGGCTAGACAAGACACATACTATGTGTGCCATATGTTGACAAACGTTTGCTACACGTTTGCAATACGTTTGCAACACATTTGCAACACGTTTGCAACAACTCTGAAATGAACGGTGCGTTTTCTCAATTACACGCTTGAGTTGAACTCAACGTTATCTATGTTCTCTGTGTTATACATTGTTTTGAAACCAGTCTTTCACTTCAGCACCACTGTAAAAGTGCCTAACCTTCAACATACTTATGACCTCCATACGTTGTGAACATACTGTAGCCTTTACAATTTCGACGGCAATCATGAATTCTGTGCCAGCTTAAATTTAAAAGGTGTATTTTCCTGTGAAAAATAGAAAAGATCCCTGGCAGCCAAGGAATGTGAGTTGTTTTTTTTTTTAGACATAAAACACACTGACGGAGCCAGATCAATTAGTCAGTTGGTTATGAATTGATTACTACTGTAAAAGGGTTTATTCTATAATGTAATTGAATAAACCCATGGGAGGAGAATAACAGTGTTTGGCTCAGTGGAAGAGGGTGACAGGTGTTATGATTTAGGATAGTAGCGATGACGATGTATTGATATTTACAGTACATTATTATAGCTTGTTCTTGCTTGTTCCATCTATTCCATCTATAACACATGCATTATGTCAGACAGCATATGTTCTCAATAACAGTAAATCACCATTTTGAATTTGTTATTATTATTATAACTATTATTAATATAACTTATTTGTCACTTTGTGTGGAGCTACATGGCGGATTTGACGAGGTCAGAAAACTGCACAGTCAAAAGAATCAAAGACAGTTGTCCCGTCCCAAACAAATGTAAAAAAAAACTTGACACATTGGAGTCAAGGAGCTGTCAATCAAGCACCCAGACAGTCAAACTCAGCGTCCGAGGGGGTTTCTAGGGACTTTAGGGGTAGCTGTACAATTATCTCTTGACAAGATATGAAACATATGAAGTTCTTGACAACATATGAAACATATGAAAGCCAAAGCACTTTAATAATTCATTTCAGAGAGTCTTTAGATTGTAAATTAAAAGCACTGTGAAAGAAATCAGATCACGAGAAACAATAGAAAGACAAACAGGGAAAAGGAAATGGGGAGGAAACTAAAGAAGAAAGCAAAACTGGCAAAGGGAGAGAGGGAGGAGTGATGAAAAAAGTACATCCATCAACTGTCCTTCCTGTATTCTGTCAAGATGTCTGTGTGTGCTCACACATACGTGTGTGTGTGTGTGTACACATGCATACGTGTGTGTGTGTAAAACCTATAGCCCTAATTGCATGTGCACAAGCAGAACAGTCACCGTCCATTTCATAAGATGACAATACACACACGCGCGTGCACACACATACATACTGTACAAGGCCACAGACCAATTGGTAGGAGAAATACACACGCCCGTACATCCACACACACATACTCCTGCACATGCGCGCACGTGCGCACACACACATACACACACACACACACACACACACACACACACACACCCTTATGAGAGTGAGAGCAAGAAGGCATGAGGTGTGTGTGACATTTTAGTGGCTGTATATTTACAAGCTGCCTGTTTAGGTGTCTTACATCTACTCTCCAAACTAAAAGGCTCTCTTCGTAAATGTACATACAGCCTGCGCTACCACAGGCTAAGAGTGTGTCAGGACCGCCGCTGTTGCTTCGGCCACACGGTGACAGTATGTGTGTGAATGAATGGGTTTTGTTGTGTTTCTGCTTTGTCTGTATGTCTTTCCTCACGCCTCCAGGTTGAAGGGTGGATACACTCCCTTGCTGACGAAATCATCCCACCTGCCGTTGTTTGGAGTCAACGCACCTGCTGGTCATTCCGGTGTACTAATACTACTACTAATACCTGGTCAACCTGCCACTCGATGCTGGATTGTTGTTGTAACTCGTTGTTGCCTTTTGGAAAAGTTCTGCTCGCTCGCAAACCTGCCTCGCTTAATCACCACTTCTCTCATTCCTAGGAATCCTCGTCTGATCGCATCCCGTCTCACGCAGGACCACTACGTCAGCTACCCAACAGAGGAAACGCATTTGGACAAACCAGCACTTTACCCAATTGTAAATAAATACTTATTGAAAATCACTCCAGTCTGCGCCTGGGTTTTATTAGCCGAAACCTAACAGAGTGGGGAGCAAAGGTGTTGTCAATGGTATGTGTGCGTTTTCCTGCATTATTGCTTCTCCACATAACCACATCATTCCTTACTTCAATAGCCCACCTATGAAACAGGGTCATTTCAGCTCAATAAAATACAACGGGGCGGTGGAGTAAGCGTAAAGGTTACAGACATAGAAACAGGGAAGGTGAAATGAATGAACAGCACTCTGAGCAGCAGCAGAAGTATGTAGCGCTGTGCTTCACACACGGTGAACAAATGCTTCTGCACTGGGAAACGACCAGCTTTGCGTGTTAAACAAAAAACGCATGGCGGTTTAAACATGACGCCTTCAAAAGATACAAACAGGCAAACATTGGCCAAGATAACAGCAACATACAATAACCATAAACATAAAAATAGAACAAAATCAACTCGCAAATAAACACGAAATCAACTCGCAGCCTGCCAAAATCCTCTCTCAGCCCCCAAGACAAACCACTGCAGCCAATGCAATTGCAACAACATGAATCCTGATTAAGGTGGTTCTTTGAGGCTTTAAGGGTGGTCCAATCACATGCTAATACACAGAGATGTGGACTCGAGTGATTGTGACTTGGACTCGAGTCGACTTCCGTCACTGTTTTGATGACTTGCAACTTGACTTCACAGAAAATAAATGACTTGAAACTTGACTTGGACTGGGAAGTTAAAGACTCGTAACTTGACTTGACTTATCTGTGTTATATTTTCAGTTTAAATATTAAATAATAAATATTAAAAATGTTGACATTACAAGTGTCAGTGTAACGTTACCCGGTATGCGAGCGTACACTGGGAATGGCATTGTCATGATTGGATGACTACCCTGTCAGTCAAGCCCCTCGTGATGCTAGCTGTTGCTGTGGATCAGATCAGATCATTATCATCATGCCTGTTCCAAGAGTCATCACTTAAAAACTCATCAGTTTATATTATATTAAGCCATAAATGTATGCACCTGTGTATATATAGCTGGGAGGTAGGCGGATTTTAGCCAGAGTATTTTCTACTGTTTCCTTCCTTATCAATAATCACTATTGTGTACCTTTTGTATGTGTAATTACTTTTTTTTTAAATTTCACTGAATATCAATAGTTATAATACAAATTCAATTAATTGTCATACTTTTTTACAGGTTAGATACATTGGCCAATAATACTGTATCATTATATTGACAGGTACTAAAATCCTTTCTTTTCTCTTTCTAAAGACCGGATACTGCAGGTGAGTATCTTGGGGTGGTGACTTGACTTGACTTGACTTAACCAAGAAAAAATTACTTGGGACTTGCTTGAGACTTGAACTAAATGACTTGAGTCACATGTCTGCTATGATTGACACCTACTGGCACCACTTCACCGCTTTGAATACGCAATATCAGGACACACAGGGCCATTATGCAAATTAGATGTGCACTGCCACAAAGGCACTTTCACTTTACACTGTGGGCATTGTTAGTGTTTAAAAAAATCTCTACATATTGTACATAAAGGAGACAAAAGCAACTGCGAGTTATCTCCATGGTAACAGTTAACACTGGTCATGAGACCATTGCAAGGACAGTACACACACACACACACACACACATACACACACACACCATTCTCAAGAATGGAACATTTGGAGACTCCAATTGGACAGCTGCATACCAGAAAGGGTAAATTCATCTGTGCTAAGTCAAGTCAGTGTTTTGAGAGCACCACACATGAACGAATAAAAATTAGGGCACGACAATGACAATGAAATGTGATGCTTTATTGATCCCTGAAGGAGAATTTGCTTTTCGCTTTTCAACCCATCCAATGAAAGCTATTGAGATTCTTGTTCAGGGACACTTCAGCTTGACACTTAAACCCACATCTGTGAAGGACGGTCAGCCTATTCGTACCCCCACCGTGGACACCTAACGGTGGGCCAATCTATAATTCAGCACACAGTATAGATTTCACAAATTGGATGTCCTTCTATCATTAAGGAGACAAAGAAATCAGGAGCAATGGTTTAAAGAGGCCCAGCAGACACACAGCGTATACAGGTCCACACCACGGTGTCCCATTTCAATGGAGAAACAGAGCTGAACAAAGAAGAGAGTTTCCACCAAATAGACTGATTATCTACGTTTGCCAGTGGTTTGCAATACGATCTATAGCTTTTAAAAGCATAATATAAATTATAAAAATATAAAAACTATATGAATAACAATGAAGACCACTGAAAAATAACAATTATATCAATAATAATAATAATAATAATAATATATAGTAGAATAAAAATGTATATTGCCATTTTGCTTTACTTACAGAATACAGAATACAAAAGGACACATTCAAATAATATATTATATATTAAATTATATACTAAAAAGTAATACATTAACTACAAAGAAAATGATATGAAAAACTATCTTCAAGCAGTGATTTATAGGGAGACAGTGATTTAGCAAGCCTGATGTCCTCAGGTAGGCTGTTCCAAAGACTAGCTGTCCTTGTGGCAAAGGCATGGTCTAGAGAACCTAGAAAAACCAGCAGGGCATCTTCTGCAGGCTGCGCGCAGGCTCACAAGGTCTTAAAAGGTATTTAATGTAGCTAGGTGATATGCCCACTCATGCTTTTAAAGTAATTAATAAAAAAATAAAAAAAGTTCAAATTCACAGGTAGCCAGAGAAGGGATGTACAAGACACCCTGCGACCCCTTGGGGGGTGCTGACCCCCAAGGGGTCAGCACTGACCAATGCAATACTGACCAATGCAATACTGCGCAGACTGATATGAACAGTAACCTTCATTCTGTTTTGGGGGCTGGTGGCTAGTGACACGACTTCTCAAGATCCGACTACACAAAAAACATTTGAAAAAGCTACAACAGAAAGTCTCCTATCTGTGCATTTATTTCTATCCAGGTTTTTGATGCAGGACTCTAATAAGTCATAACATTGTTTCCCCCTTGTCTGGATTATTTTCTCAATTGTATGTAAACTTTGTCTTAATGATGATGCACTGAAATAATAGAATTTTGCACTTTAACAGACCAATGAGGAATCCAATTTAAAGGGGAATACCAGCACAATCTCTTCCAACTTTGCCGATCATTTGTGACCAAAATCTAATTTGAGGTTCGAAAGGGGGTTAGCCTATATCATTTATTTTCTGGGGATAATGCACAAATGCCCCTTAACGCAAGTCCACCTTCGGTGTTCTACCGTCTAAGGTTGGAACATGTTTTATATTTTCTTTTATGTTTTTCTTAGATTTAGCTGCAATTTCGCTTCCTGGGTTGTTGCTGACAGTGCATGTTGTCAATGACGGTAAATGGCCCTACAGTGTACAGAGATGTGGGCATGCCTTGCAATGGCAAACAGTGAAAGCATCGCCACATTCATATATGGCCGCGAGCATATCCTATTACACCATAGAGCCATTCTATCCATTCTGAGTCTATGGTTTAAGGCTATTTCTTAAACAAAATTAGTGTGCGGGTGGTGTTACTCACGTTCCAACACTTCGGGTACTTCCATTGCCCTCTGGGAAGGCAGTTATTGCCAAAAGGGGGGAAAGATAGACATTCGAACACACATCTCTAGATATACAGTCACACACACACACACACAATTGCAGTCATGCACAGCAGTCCATGTAGCAAGACCACAGAGGCAATATTACACCTACATGAACTTGTCAAATCTCCCAGCCTCTTATCTCTCTTTCTGACTTATATCTGTCTTTACTTCTAAGACAGCAGTAGTGCTAATCTCTCTCTCTCTCTCTTCCTCTCTCTCTTGCCCTCTACAGTATGTGACCCCGTTTCTCTGTCGTACAATAAATGGAATTACAGCTATCCCTTCTCTCTTTCTCTTTCTTACACAAACAAATTTTTTCTGGCCTTATTTTGTCCCTCTCTCACTTTCATTGGCTACAACCCGGATCTTTACCTCCTCCTCTCTAAGGTTTTACAGAGGTCACTCCATTAGCCTGGTCACAGTGCAGACACACTCGGCTGCTTGCCTCGTATTACAAACGTACCGACCGCCAGCCAGCCAGCCAGCCAGTCAGCCAGCCAGCCAGCCAGCCCACCAGTCAGCCAGTCAGCCAGCTCGCCGACTAGTGAGCAGCAGCCAGCCCTTAACACAGACAGTCAGTCAGTAAGCCAATCAGTCGATTAGTGAGTTTGTCAGTCAGACAAACGGCTCTGTCAACCATGTATCTTACAGACAGGCCTGTAGTCATGCAGTATGCATGGTGCTATTAAAGCTTTTAAAATCATGAAGGGATACAAAAGTCAAATAGACACACTATATGTCTGACATTCTCATTGGTACCTTCTGTATTTGGGTGCATCAACATTTTTTGTCACTCTCCATTCACTTGCATTGTTTCTCAGTGTCTCAAAGACGTTAACATTTAAGGCAGGTTGAAACAGAACATGAAACAACAACAGCAGGGAGTCTGTGGGACAATTATTTTGAATGTTAGATGCTGTGTACGTTATAGGATCTGACTATTTTGCTTTTACAAACACATAAACCTCCTAACATCTATTTTTATTATAGATTTACATCCACGATTCACACACACATACACACATGAGCACGTGTATTCATCATTCCTGTCTGGGCCGGGCAGGGAAACTCAAACGCAGACACACAGGTAAGTGAACAAAGGGAAGGTTTATTAACGTTCGGGCCAGGAAAAGGTAGCAATGGGAACTCCGGGGCCAGGCAAGGGTTGTAACCAGGTAGTCAAAACAGCGGGGCAACGGTGCGTAAGGGGGGCAGGCGGCAGGACTCCAGAAACCGGGTAGGCAACCGATCAGGCAAAGCGCAGACAGGGAATGGGCAGCGGGGCATCGGGGAGGCAGAGAGGCAGTCCAGGAAGCGGAGGAAGAGAACTGACGGGGCAGCGAGGCTGGGGGGGAAAAAACAAGGAAAACGCAGGGTCACTAGGGAGCAGAAAACTCAAAAGAACAATAATTTAGGCTAGAGGCAATAAATCGCGAGAAAGGACTAACTGGTAAGGCTTGGTCAACAATCTGGCGGTGACTCTCGCCGTGAAGCAGGCTTAAGTAGCGCCAAGATGATTGTGGGATAGGTGGCAGCTGGCGCTTCCCGCACACAAGGGATCACCGTCCCTGGTGATCTCCTGCTCCTGGGACGGAAACAGAGGGGGCTGGTATCCCAGGGAGGCTTCAAAAGGCGATAGCCCGAAGGCGAAACTGGGGAGGGTGTTGTGGGCGTACTCGAACCCAAGGCAGGAGGGTGCTCCATGATGCGGGGTTGGATGACGACATGCAGCGAAGTGCGGTCTCCAACTCCTGGTCCAACCTCTCCGCCTGGCCGTTGGACTGGGGGTGGTAACCCGAGGAGAGGCTGGCCGATGAGCCGAGTGTCGTGCAGAACGCCTTCCAAACCGGAGATGTAAACGGTGGACCCCGGTTGGAGACAATGTCGGATGGGAGTCCGTGGATACGGAATACCTCTTTAATGGAGGATCTCGGCAGTCTCTCGGCTGGATGGTAATTTCTCTCTCCAAAGCGACAAAATGAGCCGCCTTGCTGAACCGGTCAACGATGGTTAGTATGACCGACTTTCCATAGGAGGGAGGCAGTCCGGTGACGAAGTCTAGGGCAAGGTGGGACCAAGGGCGACTGGGAACTGGCAGGGGACGAAGGAGACCTGGACAGGGACGGTTGGGGGTCTTGTTCTGCGCGCAGACGGGACAGGCCGTAAGGTAAGGGCCGTGAGAGGAGCAGCCAGGTGGCTGTAGTCACGAATGAATCGACGGTAGAAATTTGCGAATCCACCTTGGCCGGGTCCATCCTCACCCTCCCTGCGGAGAGAATGAATCCCAGAAGGGAAGCTTTGAGCACGTGGCGTTCGTGCTCAAAGAGGGAACGGGAGTAAATAAAAATGTTGTCAATGTTAGACGAAGATGAAGCGATTCAACATGTCTCGTAAAACATCGTTCACCAAAGCCTGGAATACGGCTGGGGCATTAGTTAGACCAAATATTCAAAATGTCCCAGCGGGGTGAGCGAGAGGGGGAAAGAGAGAGAGAACTAGGCTGTAGGTGGCAGAGCCGTGACAATTCCTCTGCACACATTATCGACACACACACACCTTTGCACCGCCTCAGCTGTTCCTCCCTTGTTTTCTACTGTAAGCGGTTACTGTCTGTTGGTGGTAATGTGCGCTAATGATAGTTTTTTTGGGTGTTGCCATCACACACACACACACACACACACAGGAAAATGTACCTTTACGTTTTGTGTGTGTGTGTGTAGATAAGAGTGAATTATGCTAGTCTGTGGTAGCACTGCTCCACTATGTTAGCTAAAGGTTTAATTAGCTGTCACCCAGTAGCCAATAGTGAGAAACACTATTGTGTGTATGGTGGTGTGTTTTGAGAGAGAGAGAGAGAGAGAGAGAGAGAGAGGAGAGAGGAGAGAGGAGAGAGAGAGAGAGAATCCATCCATGTATGGAGTTTTGCTTGCCGTCTTTGAACAGAGTGTATGCATCCGTATGTTCATCAGTCAGAGAATATGAAGCCCCTTGCGTCCTTTATGTATCTGTGTGGACAGTTCCAGGCACCTGTAGCTTCTGTTGTGTAAATTATATTACAAATGACTCTTACACAACAATCTGGGGGTTTATTACTTTTGCAAACATTCACACCGTGACCACTGACTGTGCTTGGTCAATTAAATAAATTAACAAACTTCAAAAACATACAGGAGGGCTTTACACTCGGCAGTAAATACAGCTCGCTTCCCTCTCCCTCCTCTGTGAGAGAGCCTTTGTACAGCCTAACTATACTGGTTAGTCAAAGATTTCTCACTCTATAGAGAAGCTTTCTAAAAAATGGTCCTTGGCCAGTTTTGTTAATATCACGTTTGTTCCAAATGCAGACAGGGCACATTAAAATAACGGAAATTAGTGCTGGTAATTTTCCCATTAAAGCTTCCTGTGTGTGTATGTATGTGTGTGTGGACTTTATGTTTAAATGTGCATATCTGTTTGTAGATAAAGCATGCGTGCGTATGTGCACAGTTTGTGCTTGATTTTTGTAAAAGAACTGGTGTGTTTGTGTCAGACAGTGAGAGAGAGAGAGAGAGAGAGAATTCATCATATTTCAGTTTTATTACATACATATTTGACTCCACCTCATATCTGATTGAGTGTGTGGCGGGCGCGTTTGTGTGTGCGCGTGTACGTGCGTGTTTTTCTATCCAGCTATGGAATGAAAAGAACAGCTCCTTTTGATGTTTTATGGGCAGAGCCAATGCATAAACCTACAGAACATTCAACTGTCATGCAAAGACGTTCAGAAATTCCGCATTATAAGCAGTATCAACAGAAAAACAACGTGTGACAGATGGCCTGCAGGTCAGAGAAGTAATTCCGTTGAGGTCATATCCTTGAAAATCCCTGAGAAATAATTAACCCCTACTTGCTCCTGGGGCAGCATAATCACTGTCCTGAATCTGAACCGGAGAATGTCCCTCTTCTCACATGAAGGAAGTATTCCAAATCAAGTAAAAGACCAAATGGAGTTATTACAGTGTGTAATATTTTACATTTATGCTAACATTACAACCTCTCAATAAGACTGTGGTGTAACCCTAATGTTTTTTGTTTTGTTTTGATATCAAATCCCAAACAGGAGCACCTTCTGTTTTGCCAAATGTTTGAAATATATTATATATTTTTCACTATACACTTTCCAATGCTCTCTGACGATCAGCTTTAAGATTCACCTGTTCTTGTGGTGCTCAATATGTCAGGACTACCCCCCAGAAATATACTGGCCAGATGAATTTAGATAAAAACTACCACGCAGGTGCAGATGGATTAGACAAAAGACACTTTAATCTAATGAGAATACTGACGTTACGATGTACCATGACAACCAATAACATTACCCAAACAAACCCAGACATGTATGCCCCCCACAACACAACAGGTGCAATGAATGAATGGGAGTTATTGATGAGTGGAAGTCCGGTGTGTAGCTGGGGTGCGGCCAGTGGTTAGTACACCAGCGAAGCAGAACAGGCAGGAGGTGCACCACCCCTGGGTTTGACTCCCGACATTACATGAGCTTGGATTTCAGATGAAGGCAAGGATATGGAATGCATTTTAGATGCCTACTGAAATCAGAAATAAATAGTTCAAAGTCATCCATATTATCGACACCAACGATTGTTATATGAGCGCTAGTGGAAAAATAGCACCTACCTCCTAAAAAGGAAGCACCTCAATTGCATTACCGCGTCCCCCCAAACAACAAACTAAAACAACACATACTGGTTTGTTAAAACCGGAGAGATAGTGTAAGCCCCTCCCATACCTGAGTGCTCCTCCCTCAGTGTTTCCAAACAACCTGAGGCCATTATTTGGGGTTCTGGGGGTGCTATAATGCTATAATGCTATCAAGAAGTTTGAAGAAGTTGAAGTGACACATTTCTAGCAATTATTAATAAAAAGAATAAAACAAAAATAAAAACAGCTGTATCTTGTGGCATTTCAGAATAATTTTGGCTACAAAAAGCTCCCAAGAGATTTGGTTGTATTCCTATCTTAGATTTTGTTGAAGGAAACCCTATACATACTGCAAGGCAAAATAAAATAACTTGTTTGTTTTAGAAGCACATTTCCAACAGTTTTCCCCACTGGGGTTTTGGGTGATGTTAATTCCGCTGTCCCCATCATTAAATTAAGCTTTAATTACCACAACAAGGACTTTGCATCCTCCAATGACATTACACAGGGGATGAATTTTACCTTTTTCCACCAATGATTCTAAAAGGAACTACAGCAGTCCAAGATTGTACAAAGGGGATTGATGATTATAAACCAGTCTATGTTTAGAAGGCTATAGCTATAGCTAGTCTCAAGAATTGCCCTGTGGTCAAAACCTGTATTAGAAAAACTGTTTTCAAACAAAAACAGTGAGCTGAGGAGTCCATTTGTGGTACTGGGGGCAGTATAACACAAACAAGGGCTGACCTTTTGTGTATAACATTACCTGCTGGCGATTTTCATTGCAAACAATGATTAAGATATTTTGACATGTGTAGAAAGTATACAGTGGACCTGGAATCCTAGTTTTGCACACTGCATGTGGACTGTGGAGGTGCGGGTGGTTTGATGGGGGTGTTGTTCTCAGGACTCAAGGGAACTAGGGGACAGTTGTAGGCAATCAGCTTATCACCTGTCTCCCTAGTAAAAGCCGAGCGAGAGAGGGAACACGGACACAGAAGGATGCATGCCGCACCCTTCTGACTTACCTGAAGCTGCTCTGTTTGAATAAACAGTTCAGACTCGGTCTGCCAGAAACTAACTCTCCTGTGTGAACGTGTTTCTTTGTCATGGACCATATATTTTTTATGTCAATAAAAAGGGAATAAAGGATTCCTTTTGCACAATAAGATGGAAGACCAGCACAGGAATATTGCTTGCAGGCTTGCCTTTGATCGCTGCCTACACAACATCAAAGACACAGAAATAAAACTTAATTCAAAATGTATGGCAACATGATTAGGTAAATGCATAAACGTTCACCTCACATTTCCAAGGTGAAAATAAATAAATAAATAAATCTAAATGCACATTTTAGGATTTAAATTTCAGCAGGCCCATTTGCCTGGATTTGTTTATTTTAGTGGGAATGTTCTGGATTAATCATTGCGTGAGACACAAATTCAGTGTGTGTGTGCGCGCACTTGCAAAAGTGTTGAGATGAAGTGTGCAATGCGTCAGAGAGAATGGGAGAGATTAAATAAGGATGTGTGTGTGCGTATTGTAGTGTCAGCACTAGGAATGCAGGTGACATGTCACCTCATCATTCAACGTGACATCTGCAATCTCTCCTCTCATCTCTCTATGTCTTCATCTGGTTAGCGCTCGCTCGCCCTCTCGCCCTTATTCTTCTGCCTCTCTCCCTTTTCTCTCTTCTTGTTGTTCGCCTCTCTCTCTCTCTCTCTCCCTCTCTCTTCTTGTTGTTCGCCTCTCTCTCTCTCCCTCTCTCTTCTTGTTGTTCGCCTCTCTC
>JAODLI010074147.1:0-13502 GCA_027575585.1 Percopsis omiscomaycus
AGAGAGAGAGAGAGAGAGAGAGAGAGAGAGAGAGAGAGAGAGAGAGCTTTTATTCCCGCCATCTTCTATAATTCAGCCTGAATGATGGTAGCTGGGACGGATCTGAATATGGGAGAAGCATAACAAGCCACAAGAAAGCATTCTCCGGTATAAGTCTTTAAACGAGGAGAGGGGATTCAGTTATGCATGAATGCTGCAAATGATGTGTAAAGCCTTCCCCACTTCTATGCCAGTATGCCTTCAGAGAATATAAGCGTCCTAAAACAAGCCACCTGCCTTTATCGCGTTTAAGGGACGCTCCTTGTTTTGGGTCCTTCAAAATCGTTGTTGTTTCAGTTTGAAACTCAGAGAACATATGCCCCTCCCATTCAGTGCTGAGTGGCTGACATTTATACTAAAAGCAACCCCCCACCACACAATCAAGGAATGTACCTTTAATGAATGCGCTGGAGCTTGTTTCATCAGCGAGAGCGTAAAAAACGGGTACTTTGGCTCCTGTGTGGGGAAGCCGAGCCCAATAGCTATTCACCGCTCCGTGCCAGCCTTTGAGAAGCACTCACCCAAACACAGAGCTCCCTCCCCGCTGCTGAATTATACATGAGGGCGGGGAGAGGTCGAGGAAGTAGAGGGGAGGTAGAGGGAAGGAGTGGGGAGAGAAAAAAGGGTCAGGGCTCTTTTTAAATAGCGGAGGGGTTACATGTGAGTGTTGGGGGACCGCCTGACCCCACCGTGCCTTCATGACAGCCGGTAGTTAGCATTCTCCACGGGGGCCCAGGTAATTGTTGCATGTTTTACATCAACATGGCCGCTCAGCGCCGCGCGCTTTGGGATAAATAGTCTGTTTAGATTTGCACTCTGTCACGTCGGGTCGCAACACTCAGGCCAAGCTGAAAACCCACCATTAACACAGATCATTCTGGGCCACTCTTACAGAGCACTCAGATGATGAAAGTCGATCAAGTTGTTGGAGAGAGAGAAAGAAATGGCAGGCCCGAAAGTACCTTTTAGAATTCATCTGCTGATTACCATAATCAGTTCATGGCTGACAACACTTCGTAAAAATGTGTGTGCTATTAATGCTGGCAATTACAGGGGCTAAATGCAAATGGACTGACACTGTGATAGAGACCCATCGATCTGAAGGGATGCAACACCCACAAGTCTCTTGTTTACCGCTGCAGACTGACCCCATTTTATCATTACCCTTCTCGTGTTTTGCACCAAGCAATCGAGGAAGAAAACTTTCCACTGTGACACACTTGAAAGGGCCCCGCGTCCAATTCATGGAAAACTAATTTCACTGTGAAAATTACTTCATTCAGAGGTCACAGTAAATGCCTCCTTGAATTGTAATTGTTGCTACTCTACACCAATCTAGTGGATGCCTCTTGACTGCGCCTCAAGCCATAGATAACTCCCATGAGCCCTCACTTCACTGTCAGGCCAGCACAATCCAGCTTCATTAATAGCACTACTCATGCCTGTCTTAAATGAACGCTTGATCACTTAGCTTGCGCGAGGCCGGACTGAGAGCACTGAAAGGGGAGGGTGTTCGATGCATCTGTGGAAACCAGGCGGACTAGACATTAGACAGTACAGTACATACACTAGCGAGAATCTCTCTCTTCTTCTTTTCTTTTTTTAAGAGCTATTAACCTACTTCACTACCTGTATATTGGTATATTCTTTACGCATGACCATAATTGCCCGTTATTATGTAGCAGTAATGTATCCTTTTTTTTCATTGTTCTCACACTACTCTGTTAATACGACGATGAAGGCGCTGCTATAATATTGCTAAGTGTATCTCTGCTGATTAAGATGTAGAAGCAAATCCGATTAGCGTGAATATTTGTTTTCCCTTTGAACAAGTCTGGAGTAGGAAAGCGTGTTTCTCAGGGTGTCAAAGCTCAACCATGTCTTCATAGAGAAAAGAACATCAGGTACAACAGGCAAAAAGGATTTCCTCAAGCCTCAAACAACATGTAAACTGCTGAATGGGCTTGGTTCAATCTTGTGCCTTTTCAGACAAAATGATGGTGCGGTTTTTGTTGTACTTTTGTAGTTCCTTTCCGCCCAGGGACTAATTGACGTAATGACACTACATTTGACACTGTCGTTAATATACATCATCTTCCTCTCAGTTATGCATGCATCCTTCCATCTAGCCATCCATCTATCCTTTCTTTGATGAGTTAATTTCCCTTCCAGCGCCTGTTGTCTGGGTGACCCTGGCGACCCGGGAGAATCCCCTAACTCGCTCCTCGCCCATCAGGATCGATTGGTCCACAGCGCCCTGTCAGACGCGATCAATACATCATTCCTTCAGTAACGAGGCACCGCTTGCTCGCCGACTCTTCCTTCCCTGCATCACTTTGCTTCCATTTTATTATTATTTTATGCAGGCGATCGATGCGGACAAACAGGCCCACTGTAAACCACACCACAATTAGAGCAGCCCCTAAACTTCCTGTTGACTCCATTGCCTTCACATCAGCCAGCGTATATATAATTAAATCGAATGGGATTCCGCCGAATTAAATCACTTAAACAATAGAGATGACCCAGCCTCCCATCAGAACCAATAACCAACTGGCAGGGCTATATACAGTATCTGAAGTCAATATTATATTTTCACATGGGTGTAATAAGCGCAAGGAGCAGTTTGCTTGTGTGGCCCGGGGGATTTTAACAGGTAAAAGTGAAAACAAGACAGACATATATTAACTAAATCACTTTATATACGTGAAAAACACATACGATTAGTTGGGAGCAAATCATGCAAAAAAAGGTTTTATTTAGTTTTCGACAAAAAATTGATGTATACACACACACTTGCATGCACACACACACACACACACACACACACACACACACACACACACACACACACACACACACACACACACACACACAAACCTACATCAGAGAAAGTGATGACACAGTTGAGTGAACACGGCTGGAATTTTTAGATCCATTCTCATCCCATTAAGTGGATATATGTGGGGTAAATTCCATTTCGCAATAAGGTGACATGCTCGGTGGTAAGATAATTCAATAAGAAATTCTCCCCATAACTAGGCCAATTTGGTTGGCGGATGCACTAATGACATATTTAATCATGGAATGTGAGCAGTTTATCTATTATTTTTCGTCTCCAACAGCTCTAAAGAGACCATATTCCATTGTCTTTATCTTCAACACCCATCGATTTCTCATAGGGAGGCAAGAATTGGCCCCGGTCGTGACAAAACTCTCCTATTAATTTCTGCCATGTCATCAAATTAGCAGCTGGCTTATGCTGTGAGACAAAAATAGACTGGGAGCTAATTTGATTATTGAATTATAGATTTACCACGCCTGTGGTGGTTCAGGCCAGGGATGAGGACGGTAGAGCGAGGCTGGATATGGGCAGAGCTGAGGTCTGTGTGCAGCGCTGAGGTCTGTGTGCAGCGCAGGCGTTGTGCGGGGCAGCCGTGTGGAACTGAGAAAAGTAATTAGCGAATCAGGCCCCCCTGGCTCCCTGAGAAGCCCTTTGAAGGAGGAGGCTCGGGCCGATGAGCAGCCGCTCTGATGTATGTTTGTGAATCTTTTAAGGGGAGTGAGAGCCGCTAACGAGGCCTCATCTATAACCATTGGAGATGTAATTAGCGTCGTAGGGAGGAATGGAGCGCGGGGGGCCGAGTGTGGCTCAAGCTGGGCTCGGCGCGGCTCCGGGGGGTCCCACGGGGGGGGGGGGGGGCAGCAGCAGCAGGAAGACGAGGTAAGGGACTGGAAACTGACTCCCAGGAGGGCAGACGGCGGCTCAGCAGCCCTGACCTGCGGGCCGGCCCGGCACATGGCTCCCATACCGGGGGCAGGGGAGCGCAACAGACCTCGGCAGGGCCGGGCTCTTTGTCTGGGAGGAGAGGGGCCTCGGAAATCAACATATGCACACTTCCTTCATCCCCCTGGCGATCGTCTGGTGAATTATTATGCAGAACGCTCAACAGAGCATTTTCTAAGGAAGGAATTCAAAAAGAGATTCCAAAACCAAGCCAACCAATATTCTAAAAGGTTCTTAGAGAGTGTCCATGGGCAGAGGGTGTCCTATGTAAACGATGTTTAGAAGAACCGCGGATCAGATGGATGCTTCTGTAGCAAACACAGAATCCTCCTTCAACTACACAAGCTGAGGTACTTGTATTATAAGAGCTAATAGAATTCATTATATTTCATTTTTAATATTAGTGTTACCATATTGAATAAAATGTTATTATTATCTTGGCCAGACTATATCTATGCATCAAAACGATGTGGGGTCCAAAAAAGAAGTCCAAAAGTTGGTAGTTAGATGGATAGATGATAGTACTGTAGATTAATAGTTTCTAGATCCTTGTTTGTCTCTCTCTTTAAGCCACCAATGTCCCCCACTATGTGTGTGTGTGTGTGTGTGTGTATGTGTGTGTGTGTGTGTGTGTGTGTGTGCGTGTGTGTGTGTGTATCCTGCGTCAAGATGGGGGGTCTGAAGTGACTGATTAGGGGGGGGATTCTCAGAGGCGCCCAATCTGTGCCTCCCAGCACGAGGTGAGGTCAGGTCAGGCACGGCCTTCGTTCTGTTAACTGTTTCAGGTGACCCTTGACCCCTGTGGGTTCAGACCCCCGAGCCTCTTCTTGTCTGAAGGGGCCCGCTAGGGTCAACACTGTTTTCATTGAACATCAACAGTGATTTAGTGGAAGCAAATGAGCCATTAGTCTTCATCAGGACAGACCCTACACATACTAGTGCATCTCAGAGGAATGCAATACAAGAGGGCTACAGACACCTGCCATACGCACCCCGTATACCCTCAGCTCCCCTGTCTAAACACACCACGTCACCCGGCCTGAGACTCATGGAAAGCTTCAGAAACCTAAAGGGACCCAGACCCTTGCACACTGCGGGCCTGTCTCTGGTGAATAGTGGTGTAACTGGAGAAGCGGTTGTAACCTCCTCAATAAGGACTGCTCTCCACGTTGCAGCAGCCCAGCCATTCCTCTTTCGTCATTCTCTCTCTCTCTGTCTCTCTCTCCTCCTCTCTCCTCGGCCTGTCAAGCTGAGGTATTAGGCAGGGCCTATTGCATCAGTATGCAGCACGGAGACAGTGAATCAATGAAGACTGGAGGACCGGCTGCTCTCTCTCCGTCACAGCCCTGCTATTAATGAGCGACAGCGTGGTGCATGTCTGCTCCCCTTGTGGCCACAAGCTAAATTACCAGCCGTGGATCAACACAGCGTTTGCGGGGGCGTCAACAAATGAAACTGGCCAGATCGGGAAGGGCAACCCGGAGCTCGTATAAGCGGCCTCGGATCACAAGGCGGGGGAACAGAAACGGAGGCCTCCGATAACTACGAGATAAACACGGATAGGGAGGATAAGGTTGTTCGTGGCTCTCTCCAATTCTCAGGGGAGTTATTTGGTCCGTTGCGCGTCGCCGCCAGTGGCGCTAGACTGCGTCCTATTGGCTCGTATAAATGCCCGGGCAAACACATCCCCTCATCAACAGACACAGGCACAGGTAAACAATGAGACCCATATAAAGACAGGAAAGGAATGGAGCGGCATTATAGCCGGCGCTATAAATCAGACGAGCGCTCAAATAATAAATAGGTAAACAAACAGCCGAGCTGGATGAGGGAAAGGCTTTTAAACATTTAAGCGTGCTGCTGGGAGATACCGCAGGTTGACCCCTAATGGGAGACAGGGGGAGGCGCGGTAGTTTTAAAAGCCTGATAAAATAGGAGACTGTAACCTCGTTCCACTCAGCCGTCAGACAAAGAGATGCTTTGGGGAGTGCGTGAGCAATATGACTATATAAAGCTGCCATGCAGCTGTTTCTGAGCCTTCTGCCTATCTCTGCCTCTGCCTCTGTGCGTGTTTGCGATGAAGGGCGCCCGCTGCATTGTGGGTAAAAGCCTTTCAGAGGGGGCGTATTATGTGCCACAGTGGAGAAAAGACCCATCCACATGTAAGTGAGCGAGTGAGTGTGCCAGTGTTTGCGGCTGTGTACATGGTACACACATTGTAAATCATGGAGACGCAGGACACTTCGGGGGGAGGGGGGGCGGAGTAGTGGAAAGACAGCTAGCAGAAAGGACATTTCATCTAGCTAACCTCCCTTTTAATCAGCAGCATAGGAAGAGGGAAGTCTGTCTAGGTTCCTCAGTAGACCCTGAATAAAACACATACAGTCGTATTAAAGGACGAATCCCTTTAATCTGTGCAAAGCAGGGCTCGTGACAATACACTCCAAATGGGACTGGTTTCTCCCAAGCTCTCTCCAACCACAGTGGGTATTTTGGATTTTTCACATCCTGTTCACCACTCTTAACAACTGGCGCCTGCCAAAGACGCAGATATACAGCTCTCCTTACACTAAGACCTCACTCCAAAAAAATCAAAGTCACATTGCATCTGATTTACAATAGGCATTGTCGCCAGTGTCAGGCAATCAAATGGATTGGCTTACTGGAATTCGAGCAGCTAGTTTCTGAGTCTCAGCCAAATACAGGCGTTTAGGTGAAATAAGACGCCTGATTTAATGGCCGTGTGACTTTGATTGAGTAGCCCTATGGTTTGGCTATGGCTATACCTTTTCAAGATGGAGAGTATGGCTGTTTTGTAGGTCATTGTGCTTTTGACAGTGTGTGTCAAACCTTAAATGCCACAAAATGGGCCTCCACTAAAAGTGCCTTGGGACCAGAGCGTTCACCTGTCATCTCAACAGTGACAGTCCACCACTGAGGGAGAGACATTTGTAATTTCACCACAGGCCGATGTCCATTCAACCTCAGTGATGAAGGAACAGCCCCCCACCCCCACCCAACACACACACGTGGTCTGAAATATGAACATTCCCACACATGTGCCACACACACAAACACACACACACAAAAAATACTATAACACTAAGCTCACAGCAGGGCTAGTCATGTGATTTGACAGGTCCATTAACTTATCATACCTGCCATTTCTGGTTTATGCTTCGGACCCTCCATTTCCAGAGAAACATAGAGGCCTCCAGAGCCCTACTGTAGGCTCTGCCTCGGCCCCTCCCAAACCAGTGTAATCCAACACACAGTGTCCTCTGCAAGCACCCCATTCCCCCTTCTTCATTTCCATGCTGAGAACAAAAGCGCCTGGATGTAATAGGCTGCCATTCAAGTGCTTCTCAAGGCAAAGGCAAATGGGAATATGTATGGACCTTTCAGGGGGAGAGAGAGAGTCAGTGAGTGAGACATGACCAGAGATTGGGGAGCTCCTCTGGGTCTGGGGAGACCCCCATTCCTGATGGATCCTGACGAAGACAAATGGACAGGTCCAATATACTCCCCCCCCCCTGCAGCCAGGTATAATCTCTGGGTGAAGAGTGAAGAGAAGAAGGAACGGGTCACGGGTTGGTTGGAACACAAACATCTATCCTAATTGGTGGGGTGGGGGTCGATGTGTTGGAGGCGGGGAGGGGCAGGCTCTCCGGTGACATGAGTGGCACGGATGTCAATCTATCCTGAACAAGGGTCAGAGGTCAGGTGATCAGCAGGGTGGGGGGTTAAAAGGATGTATCGCGCAGCCATCAGTGTATCTAAGCTGTCTGTCTGCCACCCAGAGACGGTGAGAGATTGTGTCTCGAAAGATCAATACACAAGACTAGAGCGCCCATTTGCTCAAGGGACACTTAGAAGAGTTGGACGGAATATCAATTCTATAAAACCTCCATACGTACGAGACAAACTGTATTTTGGAGAGCGGAAAAGCGACGTGCTAGCATGACGCTAGAGATGGCTACTCTTTGTCCGGCAGGTCTGCTCAGCTATCGAACACCGAGCCTGGAGTACCGCGAACCCTGTGGCTGAACACTAATCCAGGTGGTGTTTGGAGCACTGGGCCTCTCTATTGGGTACTGTAGCAGCAGCTGGAGGGAAATGGATCACATGCCTCAATTAATATTTAATCACAGAAGCCCTAATGCTCTTAGCCAAGGCCCCCGACCACTGCTGAAGGAAACATGGGCGGCACCAAATAAGAGGGCGAGATACGGGCAAGGACACTGAATACGCTGCGGAGCGGACTATCTGGTTACCACCAGTCTGGTCTTCCAATAAAGCAACGACAGCGGAAACGTACACAAAGAGGCGTTCACCAATGACTGGCATGGCTAATCACGCCAGCCTCTGATTGGAGGAGAATGAGATTGAGGTAGACATTTAGGGAATCCAAGTGAGAAATGGTTGTAGACCCTGTTATTTGCTACCTAGGCAACAGTTGGAATCACATTCATTGTGGTGTGTCACTCTAGACAAAAAAAATAATGGTGGGGTGTTTGGCCGAGACCTGTCTGTACCAGTGAATCAGGGAGACCTGGAGTGTAAACAAGGCGGGAATACCCAGGAATTCTTCCCGTTTTGAAGATAATTGTGCTTTCAGAAAGCAGCTGGCAGAATCGCTTTTAACCTAGATGGGTAATGGAAATGTGTTGCCCATTTCCACTTCTAGGCACATTTCCTAGTGTTATTGATTGAAGCTGCGGAATAATACACAGAGAAGTTGCAAGCCGGGCAGCCGTTTGACAGGCTTCAATCCTGCCCTGGAGGAGGCATCCAGTATTCCTGTGTTTACCGCGAAACAGGGACAAAAAAGATAAAATGAGACAGACAACAAAAACGTGAATCAGAAAGCCTTTGGGGGGCTTTATCTGCAGACACCATGTGGGAATAATAATGACCATCTTGGATCCAAAAGGCCAAGCATTCATCTTAACCCTGGTCTGCCTGGCAAGACTTGTAATCCCCCCGCCGACACCCACGACCCAGCAGACAGCCGCGGAGGAGGGACGGTACTTTGAGGGAATCGTTTCAGACAAAAACAAAGACTCTTTGGACTCACCGCGATTATTTAACGCTCGCTTGAAAACTCCCCATCTGCTCGCTGCCATTAATACCTCCTTTTACCAAAACCTCACCTTTACTCCTCGGAGCTTATGTTTCTCCCTCTGTCCCTCAATCCGCCCCTCCCTCCATGTCTCTTTCCTCCACCCTCCTCTGTCTACTGCCCTCCTTCAATCAGACTAAGTCCTTCTCCCCAGTGATGGATCATTTCATTCAGTCGTCCTCTTTTTATTCCCTCGCACCCTCGCACCCCCGCTACGCAGCTCTTCTCTCTTTAAACATGTTCTATCCATCATAGCAAAGAGCCCAAGCCGAGGCTCCCTTTGCTCCACCTGTTCTCCTCTCCAGCCCTGCCTTCTATTTTTCCCTCTTTGCCCCCTTAAACCAGTCGTCAGGATGAGCGATGGCGAAGGTTGGATGTATCCATTTTCACCCCTTCCCCCCCCCCTCAGTTCCCTTGCTTTCTCGGCTACCCCGGGGTGACAGTACTAAATACTGCTGTCTCAACGGGAGTCAATAGTCTCGTCATTTATTCTTTTTGTAATGAGTTCTGCCCTGTGTGTGAATGTCTGTGTGACAAGTGTGTACGTACTGGATGTAACCCTATCCTAACTCTAACCTGAACCCTTGTTTGAAAACATAGTCTGCTATTTCTCTTCACAATCATTTCTGTTTGTCTTGTTTCCTTACAGATTTAAAGGATTTGCGGTTGAGGACGTTTTCTTGAACAGAAAGCTCTTTACATTAACTTAAATCTCCCAGCTTTGGTTTATAAAGCATGGTTGTCAATGTCACACCTGAAAACATGGAGAGTAATGTATTTCAACATCCATTATGATGCCTTTGGTATCCACCATACGGTATAGCGGTTGTGTTGTGTGTGTGTGTTAAAGTCCTTTAAAGGAGGTTCAAAGTAAGACAAAATAAGAGATTAAAAAGTGCACGTAAGTAAAGAAAAAAGAATGATTGACAGATACAAATAAAGAGAAAATTAAAGAGTCCGGTAGGGTAAGCTGACATGAGAGAGAGGAAAATAGAAGCAAAACAGTCCTAAGGACCCGCTGGTAAACCTGATTAAGTGTCAGAGGGGAGATGGTGAGCGAGGCTAAGTGACTCAATGGATGAGTAAGTGAATAAATAAGAGAGGGGAGGTTTTTGGTGGCCGCCTGCCACAGCAGCACGCTATTTGAGCAGCCTCGTGTACACACACAAGCCTCGGTTGCTAGGGCCCGAGTTTTTCCACATAGGCGCAATTACGCTGTCTGCGTTCTGTGTCGGTAAGCTAATTAGAGCTTAGCGAACGTCAGCCCGCTAGCCTGGAGGATGAGGGGAGTCACCGGGGGATGACAGTCACCAGACATAGGTGATGGCTTCTGTTTACCACCTGAAGACCTGGGAGCACAGAGGGAGGTTTGCGGTTTACGACACGGACTGTAAACTGGAAGTGTCCCCTAAAGAGGGGGAGCCAATGTAGCGGGGAAAATGGTTGCGGAGCGTTCTGTTAGCAGTCCCCTCTGTTTTAATGTAAACTAAAGCCATTTTGACCTAGTGGATTCAGATAAGGTGAGACACAATTCCACTCGTTTTGAAAGAGAAAAAAGCAATTGATCTAATTTTATTTATACTGTAGTGTGGACCCAATGTAACTCCATTGGAAATATGGTATTCTCACTCCAATGGTAGAAGAAATGGAACTGGTCTAAAAGATCCTGTTTTTCTTCCACCAAGAGATTCTTTTTTTGTATTCCCTCTTGCTAAAAAGCCTGTACCCACCCACTCCCCATCCTATGGCACCAGAAACCCTCAGATGTCCGCTTTGTGGCCCCATGTTAATCCGGGCCCACTGTCTACTCCCACCCCTGCCGGAGTAACCCAATATCGCTGTGTATACTTAAACGACAGTGTTGGCAGGTCCCAAACCTCCTCTCCTGCCAACACACACACGCACGCACACACACACACAGACACACGCACGCACAGCTCCCTTTCAGCAGCCACCCACCATACACAACTCCTTCTGGGAGTCGATGTAAAAATAAACACGGCACAATACGTCTCACTGCGATGTTTCTTTAAGGAGGAGTGGTGCGCAGGGGGTGGGAGGTGGAGAGAAGAAGGAGTGATGATTACCCCTCCCCTCTCTTAAAACATTATTAGGCAATACGTTATAATTAATTGAATTGTGGTCTTGTTGGTACATGAGGGTTCTTGGCTGCTGCACTTTCTCATTAGCTCCGCAAAATTCTGGCCCTAACCTAATGAACAATAATAATCTCCAGCAGAAATGTGCTGGGGAGATGGAGCCTGATGGCCCATGCTGGTAATTGGGCTGCCTTGCACTCATTAAGAAGGAAAAGCAATAAAAATGCAATAACACTCTCAAAGTGCCATCAGAGGAAGAATGCGGCACCTTCTTTTGGAAAATTCATCAGGAGCGAAGCCCTGCTTATTAGTCGAATGAGAGCCCAGGGCCAAATAAACATCTCCCACTCCACACAGACTGTTTGATGGGTAAACAGTCTTTGATGTGCTCACCGCCAGACACTAGACGTTTTATACGTGCATGACCATCAGGTCAAAGATAAAAGCGGGGGAGATCTTCGGTAAACAGATGTAGTTAACTATTATAGTGGTGAAGAAATCCAAGGTTTAAAGTGTTTACTTCGCTGATTACAGGCAATGTATTCTCCTCCCACCGAAGGTTCATACACAAATAGGTTTCTACAGCTAAACAGGGCCAGTGATACTGTGTGAGCGCATGTGTGTGTGTGTATGTGTGTCCCTTTTGTGTGCATGGGCGTTCTTTGAGGAGAAGGAACTCTGCCAAACTCCGCAATTGGGAATTTTCTGCTCCATTCGTTACTCAATCTCCTTCAATGGCATCTCTGTTTGTTTTCTGAGCAATCACTTCTGGAAATCTGTCATGCACCTGAATA
The DNA here is from genome assembly GCA_027575585.1 of Percopsis omiscomaycus. NCBI lineage: Eukaryota > Metazoa > Chordata > Actinopteri > Percopsiformes > Percopsidae > Percopsis > Percopsis omiscomaycus. Next base: position 11,842 of record JAODLI010074147.1, read on the forward strand.
TTCAAATAAACAATTACCTTTGACTGGCTCTGGCAACAATGTCAGGAATGTAACCGCATGCATTGTGTGTTCCAGCTTGTCTCCCTGATAAGCCCCTGGCTTCCCAGCTGCAACGGCGTAGGATGTAAGCCGAGAGTGACACACGAGTCATCCTTGGGTCTCATTCCAGCAGAGGCCTCTGCTTGGCCCTGACAGGGCTCACAAAGAGTCAGCACAGAGTTCCTCTACAGTTAGGCAAGAGAGATAAAACCTGTCTCTCTAGCTCTAATGCTCTCTCTCCTCCCTGCTCCATCTATCTAGCTAAAGAAGGAAGCGGGGGATGAAGCTGAAGGAATCTCATGAGAGGTTTCAACAGGGGAATTTCAAAACCACTTTTTGAGAAAGTTTTTATTTTTTTTATTCCAGCGGTAGGAGCTGAAACACATTGGCAGAAGTGACAAGACGGCGCGTTCAAGCTATCTGCTTTCATCTGAGACAGCAAGTCCTCCGGCACAAAGAAAAAGGGAGAAAAAAGAGAGAGAGAGCGAGAGAGAAAGGGAAAATGGATATGAAGGCCATCCCGCTGACTTTCTTGCTCTGCTCTCCAGCATTTGCTAACAGACTGCATGGAGTTGGAAACACTTTTCTCTGCCATCTTCTGCTTGACTTCAAATTCACACATTTCACATAATGTGGGCTTGAAACTGGTGGTATCTTATAAAAACACAGCAGAAACGTGTCCCCTCATGAGTTTATTCCACTATTAGAACAGAGCCACAAGCAGCCGCACTTCTGCAAAGCAGAGTTAACCGCAGGTAAAAACCACCCCAGAGTGAGGTCACCCATAGTAATTGTTCCTTTTGCAGCAGGGCTAACCCTAACACCCACACAGATACTTACTCACACTCACAAATGCCGGTTCATTCACTTCAGGCACTCTGTGATCATTCTCTCGGGAGCGTTCTGTGGTGAAGACAGAATTCCATGGACTGTATCTGAACATACAAGCGTGGATGTGTACACAAAGCGGGCATACGCACATAGAAGGGCTGTAAAGATACACACATTTCACAGTTTGATATGAATTTTGACTGTGAGGGCAGGATTTGACTTGATTTTTTATGCACTCAGCCCTCTCACTAATTAGTTCAGGAAATCACATGACTTTAACTTCCTTAATCCAATAGGAAAGCCAGCATTGAGACTAGTGTGTGCACACAACATAACCAGATACATGCAACACGTGGGAGAAAGCCTGCTGATAAAACCGACGGTACTGCTAAGGTCAGCTTGATTCAAAAGTCCCAGAGAAAGAGTTGAGAGAGAAGAGACAGCAATCAAAATGTTTCTCTAGACAGCCATCTCCGCTAATCACAACAGAGCAGATGCTCTGTTTATGGACACTCATTTCCTGCTCATCTCTGGCGCGCTGTGGCGCTTACTCTGTTTATATCATCAAGTAATTCTGGAAAGATGGTCGGAATCAAAGGCTCTGTCCATTTGGCATGGCAACAAAAAACGTAAAACAAAAATTATGTGATACTCTAACACAGCAAATCATGTCTAACTCAAAAAGTAATAAAGTAATTTAGGCCAGCAATAATTCTGTTTTATTATGATTTAGCAAATAAAATCTGCAAATGAGTTTCTGTGCAAAATAACTGTCAGTTATGCAAATCGTC
>JAODLI010074148.1:0-13499 GCA_027575585.1 Percopsis omiscomaycus
ACCGGTGAGAGAGAGAGAGAGAGAGAGAGAGAGAGAGAGAGAGAGAGAGAGAGAGAGAGAGAGAGAGAGAGAAGTTTGGTTTATTCGCTGCTAGATAAAGGAAGCAGTGAAGACATAGAAATTGAAATACAGAATGTCTGTCTCTGGACACACTGGTCATTGTTTCAGTATTTGTTTTGCTTGTATGTTTGAGCTGTTGGTATGGACAGCAGAGCAAGCTAAGGCAAGCTAGATACATTGCTTATGTCGGGCAGTCGACAATGACATTTGGCCCAGTGGATGGCCTCTAAATGCTCGAGATTTTGCAGTCTGTCAGTTGGAGACTCCTGAGGTCCAATCCCCATAATGGAGCCAACACCCCAACATAAACACGGTCGGTGTCTTTTGTCAGTTAGATTTGCACATTCCATCCATACAGACGAATACTTCACTAGAGTAAAACATTAAAACAATGGCACCACCGTTCACTAGAGTTCAAGGAACTATTTTCCTTTATAGAATGCCTGGCTGGATTCCCATCGCTTTACTAAGTAAATTGGTACATTGAGGTAAACATGGAAGAGGGAGGGGGGGAGGGGCGATGCTTTTCCATTGGTCTGTACCTCTGAAGGTAAGCTTGCAGTGCTACTCTATGGTAGCTGTCGTATTTCATGCTGTACTTTTATATAAAACAAAGATCAAAGGTTTGATCTTTGTTTTCTAAGATTTTGTGTAATTTTATGTAGCCTGAACCAAATAGTATAACCATAATGGTTCAACCATACAGCTATTCAGTTCACCTGGATGTAGCAAACAGAACTCAGAGCTAAATGATACGTTCCCTGTAAAAACGTTAACTATGTTGAAGAACTGTGTTTCCATTCTCTGAGTTTTGTGTGACAGACAACAAACAATAGCTTGGTTCACACTGACAATCCACAACCCATCAACTCCAGGTTTGCACAGTTAATAATAACTACACCAGCTGATTTGAATTATTAGCGCTCTCTCATCTGTGAAATGAGCTGGTCTAATGTTTATGGGTGATGTATAAACCATATATCAACCAAACTCCTCTTCTGTGAAGTTTTCATTTTTTGTGTTGACTGCTTATACAGTAACTTCTCTTTGCCTTTAGGGGCCAGCGTAGACTTTACATCAATAATCAGAGTATTTAAAACCATACAGTACTTGAGAGGGCAGGTCTTAGATAAGAAACCTAGGCCAGAAAAGAACAGAGCCAAAAAAGTGACAAAGTTAAACATCTGGCATGGGCTCTTAAGGGGTACATATCAATGAATGACTAATACGTTTTTAGAAGGAGAGGAGGTACATTCATTTAATTCACCCACACACTTTTTTCTGCATCAGTGAATCTGTATGCCACTTGTTTGTTAGAAATATCTGACTTTGGATATATTTTGTTGTTAGATTAACAAGTCCATGAATGCTGATGAACTTCGCTTGTGGCCTTATTAAACAACTCATGCTAAAGAGACATACTGTTAAAAACGACCTTCTATTATTATTATTTTTATTTTGTATTATTGTTTTAAATGTACAACAATCAGAATGACATTACTCAGACACACACCCCTGGATATAAAACAATAACAATTATTTTTGCAGGGGACCATCACTCCTATCATGTTTCAAACAGTTAAGAGGCAGCAAAATTTTACAAACATCTGTGTGACATCTGTGTAACTTTATGGTTCCCTCCTCAAGTTGTGTCTGGAATTGCTCTTGTGGATGAAACCAGTGTGACAAAAACATTGTTTTGCATTGAACCATTGAGGGCACATGCACCTCCCACACCTAAGTGCTGAGGCCCTCAGATATCTACCCCTCCTGCTATAATCAAAACATTTTTAAGACAGTTTGTTTAGACAGTGAGCTGCAGTCTAAATTAGTGGTTCTGGGGTTCTATACTGCAATCAAGGAGCGTACATTTATTAAAATGTTACCATTTCACAATGAATCTTCTACAGTTTCTCAATAGTGTAATGTCATCAAGTGGGAATAAATGTCAGTAACGGGAGCTACAGTATAGGAATACAGCTCAGGATGAGGAAGCTGAGGGTGGGAGGTCATGAACGGTCTTGATGGACCTTGTGGTGACTGTGGAAATAATGATATGCAGAAGAAGTGACTTGGTCCCCTGCCCTGCCCCTGCCCCTGTCTCCACCCATCCTGAATCGGCAGCCCTCCAAACAGATACTACAGCAACTATTAGGTAGGATAATGTTTTTAAGGCTTGCCACCCATGCTAAACATACTGTATGTGTTCCATCCATGTGCCCATCGACAGTTATACCAGCAACAGCCCCACTCCTCAGAAAAGCCGTGTCTGTTTAGACAGAGACAGCAATTCCAGCACTGAGCGGAAACATTATAAAAACAACTGGTCTCTCTTCCGCCACCCACCTAGCTTTCACAGTAAACAAGCAACCATGTTTGAACAATTCAATCTAGAATGGGTGCTGTAACCTGAGCTGTTTTCTGCCTGCAGATGGACAGAATGCTGTGTTAACACCACCCGGTCTCTTGTGGGCTGGGAGGGCTCTGACCTTTCACCCTAGTTGGTGCCTATTCTGGGTAGTGGTGGTGGTGGTGGGGGTGGGGGGCTCTTTCTTTTGCCTTGCTGCTGTTGGGACGACTCTAGGACCAGGGCTGCCCTCTTGGATAACAGCCGTATGTCTTCTAAACCTCATTTCAGAAGATCTAACTAAAATAAATGATGATTTCTCCAGAATGAGAGAAAACCTAACATGTGCATTCATCAGCAGCACCCAAACCAAAACATGAAACTCTGTATCAATTCTCCTGAGGGCTTTACTACATGTCAGCCAGGAATATGATTTATCTACCGGCAGTCCAGTGGTCACTGAGATGACTATCCCCTCTGACCCCTGTTGATTAATAAATTCCAGTGGATTTAAATGGAACTTGTGTCACTGTAATCTGAAGGTGAATTATTGAATGACATTGTCCGGATTTAAGAGATAGTGCCACAGTTTCACTCATAATCCACCTGCATTGTATGCTCTAAAATCCCCTTGAATCCCATCAGTCCTAAGTACAATGTAGAGCTGTAGTTGCATGCAACCAAAAAAATACAGATATTTATTTAGCAGTGTAACACCAAATCATATATAGCATTAACACAAGCGTGTTATTTAACTAGTTTTTGAATGTTAAATTGAATAGTATTATAAAAGAAGCAACACAATGTGTAGTCTCTATAATTTATAAGGTGATATCCCGTCAGATATCGCCTAATATATTATCTGGCATGTTGAGGGTCAAACACAAGACCTTTCGGTTCGGAGTTCACCACCCACTAGTAGATACATTGCCTATCTTTGGGACAGCAGATGCTGTCAGCCCAAAAGACTGTAGCCACCATGCTAGCTGGCAGTTAGCAATGGACCCATGTCTCACAAACCATAGTATTTATGACCCTAGTAAAGGCAATGCATTTGAGCCCTCATTGAAAACAGTGATGTTTGGAGCCACGTCAGCAACATTGTTAGTGCACAACATCAGCACTTTTTTACCACACGTTAACTTTTGGCACACTTTCTTGTTCTTCTCTGACAGTATTTGACAGCCTGCGCTTGCTGTGGTGCTGCGTCTGAACCTTTAGCTGAACCTTTAGCCTTTCCTGATTGTAGCCCAGGCTTAATGACATTGCTATTTGAATTGATTTCAGAACAGTCCTTTATTTTGTGAATTCAAGTCACTTCTTCTGCATGTCATTATTTCCACAGTCACCACAAGGTCCATCAAGACAGATATAACTAAAGGTATAACTGTAGATTTCTGTTTGCTCGCGTTCTTTTGGCGCTGCACCTGAGCGTAGGAGGTTGCCAATTATCCACTCGGTCAGGTTTTGGTAAAAGGGTTGAATCATCGTGCCGCCGAGGTCCGTTCCAGGGGGCAGTTCGGACCCACATGTTCCAGACGCCCACAGATCCCAGAGAGTCTTGAATCTCATGGATTCCCAGTCCAGTTGGTTGGGTGGCGAGCTGATCGTGACTGACTTTAGACGAATTTCCCAGGATCTCCTTCCTCATTTACCCTGGTGGTAGGACAAACACCAATACACACTTACAAGGGCCCCAACGTTGGGAACAAGGAAAACCCGAGCTCAAGGAACTCAAGGGTTTATTTTATGTGCACACTTTATTTTGTTTATTATTTTTCATACCTGGTTAATAAGTATTTTTTATATTTAATACACTCTGTTCAAACTTTCATTCTGGTGTGGTGTTCTCTTTATTGATGTTCAATTCTATGTCTTACATTCTGGTGGTGACGTCTCCTTTGGCAATTACACTCATGGTTTTCACCTGTTTCCCAGCCAATTAGTACTCATATCTCATACCTGGTCCCCTAGTATATATTCCCTGGTCCCCTGCACCTCAGTGCTAGTTTGTGCTTCTGATTTCTATTCTGTCTACCGTTCTGCCCTGCTATTCTCCCGTCCCGGACCTCTGCCTGTTTTTTGGACTTTGTCTTTGCCTGCTCCTGTTGTACTTTCGCCCTTACGACAACCTGGTTATGAAATCCTGCTTGCCTTACTACGACTCTGCCTGCTACCCTCCTGTGCTTTTGCCCCGGTGACTATCCGGTAACTACTACCTGCCTGCTCCCACTACGATTTTACCTTACTACTGTGTCAGTCTGCGTTTGGGTCCTAAATCACTTTGGTTCGTAACACTATGGCTCTTACGAATCTAGTTTCTTCTGATATTGGTCCAAAATCCACATTGATGACAACAATAATTCAGATATGTCACTAATGTACATTATTACTACATCGTAATAAGGGTGACATGATGACCCAGAGCAGATGCAGCATACAGGAAGCCAACCAGCGAGAGGCTATGCAAAACACACAAACGCAAGAGCAAGTGGAAGCTTTCCCCCAGACAGTTCTTCCACTGCTGTGGAAGTGTTTCACTGTCATCAGATGAAGGAGCTAACTTCCTTAAATGACTGCTGATCGCACACAGCTGGGCATGAATGAGGACAGACATGCGGCCTGGGGAGAAAAGTAAACAAAATGTTAAAAGAGAGTCTGTGCCAAAGATTAGAACCTTAAGCAGAAATGGCTTTGAAACCATGAGGGGGTTTGCCTGCTGTGAAGGGTGGTGTATATTTCAAGGCCCAAATTTGCTTTGCTTGCACAAATTAACTTCTTCTTTCTGCCTAAAGTAACGCAACTCTTCCCTGATTATTCTCTGCTTCATTTGCTGTTGAAATGAACTACTGTTTTGAAGCATAATTTGATTTTGAAACCAGTTGTCATCCTAATAGACCAAGTTGTTGTTGACTCTCCATTTGTCATAAACATTACAAAGATTCCATTTGGACAACCATTCCCTAATCTATGTACTAAATTCGTATCTATGTAAAGAGAAAATTTGTTTAATGTGGAATCAATAGAATATATTTTTATATAAGCCTATGGTATATTTCTATATGCAATTAAAACAGATTTGTTGACTCAGCTGTCTATGCAATATTTAAATGTGAAATACTGTCATACTATATGAGATTATATTTACGAGATTAGAGTTAGTTTTTGACCATTCAACTACATTACTAGGGTACATGAAGCACAAACATTGTACAATGCTGCCCCAACAGGTTAGGCCAGCATTGTTCAACGGCTGCTTTGTGTAGTACTGTAGTAATGCCTGCTTGCCTCAGGGTGCTTTAAGGGGCATTATGTGTCTAGAGAAGATGTATGTTGCTGCCAGAGAACAGTAGGACCAATGAGCTCATTTCAAATACGGCCTGTGTCCATGCCAGTAGCGTTGGCAGGAGGCCTCACTCTGTTTTCTTTTTCTTTAAAAGCCACAATCAGAGGGCTCACTCACACACACACACACACACGCTGTATATACTGTATAGGTGGGACCATCAGCAGACAAATGGAATTCAACCATTCATGTGTTTGTTGAAAAGATACACAGGCTGTTGAACTCAAGCTTCAAGGAAGCCATGAAGGAAGTTCTCTGGCCTATGCAGGAAGCACATTAACTGAGCTGGTACAAAGAAAACAGGAAGTGAATGATAAATTCTAGGTCATCAGCAGCAGAAAGAACCGTAGCACACGTTCCACAGTCACTCCAGCACACGCACAATTGGCCAGGTTGATGAGTCTGTGCTTGCAATCACCCAAGTCAATGGGTAAGAGCTACTGCTTGTCTGTTCCCCTGAAAATCTATGTGTTGGCTTCAACAGTCTAAGAGGTCAGACTGAGGCATCAGTGAATAATTGTGAATTATTATTAATTATTATTTTTCTCGACAGCGTTACAGCGCCTCCCCTGGATTCCAAATTTTCTCCCGAATGATTACCAGTGCCCGTCTAACACAAATTGATATATATATTTATTTATTTATATATATTTATCGCTCCTATCGAGTCCTCTGGAATGGGCACCTGTCCAAATCCTGCCCGCTCTCCACTGGGGTTCTGCAAGGATCTGTGCTGGGACCCTTACTCTTCTCACTGTACACTAGATCTCTTGGCTCTGTAATCTCTTCTCACGAATTCTCCTATCACTGCTATGCCGACGACACCCAACTCTACCTCTCATTCCCCCCATCTGACACGCAGGTCTCACCCAGAATCTCTAATTGTCTTGCTAATATCAGTGCTTGGAAGTTCTTTGCATCACCTCAAGCTCAACCTTGAAAAGACAGAGCTAGTCTTTGAACCCTTTAGAATTTAATATATTTCTGCATAATTATGACCTAAAACATCATCAGATGTTCACACAAGTCATAAAAGTAGATCAAGAGAATCCAATTAAACAAATGAGACAAATTTTATACTTTAATTTATTCATTGAGGAAAATTATCCTATATTGCATATCTGTGAGTGGCAAATGTACAGTATGTGAACCTCTTGGATAAGCAGTTCATTTGAAGGTAAAATTAGAGTTAGGTGTTTTCAATAAATGGAACTACAGTCAGGTGTGAGGAGACACCCTGTCTTAATGAAAGAACAGGCATCTATCAAAGTCTGATCTTTACAACACGTGTTTTGAAATGTACCATGGCACGAACAAAGGAGATTGACTTAAGTAAAAATACCACATACAAAATCTTTTAGTCAGATTTTATTAGCATGTTTTATAATTTACATTTGGCGGTATGGCTCTGTTCTAAGTTCTCTGTCTTTTTCATTGCTTCATGAAGAGTTAAGACGGAGAACAGCAGCAGCTTCTGGGGACATCTCCCAGTTACCCAGACTTGGGTACCCAGACCCAAACATCCCCCCTAAGAACAGAGCATGCAACAATGCCAACGATATGACATTATTTAAGTTTAGTACTTATCATAATGCTGCAGTCATGCAGGATTCCATCAATATGACATTAGCGCACATTCATGCCATTGCAGCCATGCAACAACGCCAACGATATGACATTAAGCTCATTCATGCTGTCGCAGCCTTGCAACAATATCAACGATATGACATTAAGCTCATTCATACTGATGGAGCCATGCACAACATCAACGGTATGACAAGCACGCATCCTAATGTTGCACCCATCGAACAAAAGGCCAACGGTATGACATTAGTTAAGCACATATCCACATTAAGCACACGTTCATAATATTGCAGCGACAATTATTATTAATATTATATATATATAACTTGTTTTCATTCATTACACACACCGTGTTAAACACAACTTAAGGAGGAGCTGGGTTGCAAACAGCGTGCAGTAGCAGCTAAGCGGGTAGATTGAAGCAGCATTTAAGTAAGGCATCCTGTTTGAGAGTTGCCAATTGAGTGCGTAGAAATCGATCAGCTGATATGGGCAGGGTTTAGAATTGGTCTGTCAGCTGGAGTCAGCTGATAGCTGACTACGTGGCCTGCCAGAACTAACGCAGAATGTTGAATTTGTTGATGCAAAACCATCTCAAGAGTTTGGACTCCAATCCACAGTCAGACAGACTGTGTACAAATGGCGGCAATTGCTTGCCATCATTGATGGGAAAATGAATTCTGAATTATACCAGCGAATTCTAAAGGAGAATGTCAGGACATCTGTCCGTGAACTGAATCTCAAGAGAATGTGGGTCATGCAGCAATAGCGCTATGGAATGTGGGCCACTACCTGCTCTCTTGATTCTATCCCTACACCTACTCAAGAAACAACCCTGGACACATCCGCAGCACAGAACTACTACTCTACCTTCTGGCAAAGAACTGTCCTCAAGTGGACCTGTCCATCACCCTTGAGAACACCAACTGCAAAGAGTCTCGTAGCAAACTGTCCTGCGCAGCCAACATAGCTGCAACGACCCGAGCCTGCAAATTCTCCCTCTACAACATCAGAAGGATAAGGCTGTTCCTTACAAATGAAGCGGCACAGCTCCTAGTCCAAGCTGTAGTAGTAATCTCATGTCTAGACTACTGCAACTCTCTACTCGCCGGACTACCGGTCTCTGCTACCAGACCCCTAACAACGAATCCAAAATGCAGCAGCACGTCTGGTATTCAACCAACCAAAGTATGTAACCCCCCTCAGATTGCAGACACTGGTGTTGGCCTACAAGGCAGTAAAGGGAACTCCAATATGGTAAGATTCCAGATCTTAAAACTCACCTCTTCAAAATCCACCTCGGTACCTCGACCACCGATCTTTCTACCTCAAAGCACTAATCCCACTACCAAAAGTCCTCTGTAACAATACTGGTTCTATCCTCCTTTCCTCCTTATTTAAAAAAAAGGTTCCTCCTTTTAGATCAGTTCTTAGAATATTAAGCACTTTCCTGTTCCTATTCTAGGAGAATGTTATTTGCTTGCAATAACTGGTGGTTAACCAGTTCAACTACTAATTGTAAGCGTCTGCTAAATGCTGTAAATATAAATGTAAATGTAGTTTACTGAAAGGTTTCACACATTCGAAATTCATGACTTAGATCTAATATTTCAGATGGCCAGTGCAGTTGTTAGTGTCAATTGTGTGTCCATTACGGCAATCTTATCGAAGTTGTCATAAATGTGCTTATGTGAGTTTTGACATCCGCTCATAATGAGACACAAACAAAAGACCTTTAAAAAGCCAAACATTATTTTTCATAAGATGATTACGAAATGGTGAGAGCTGTAGCTTCCTATTTCAGGGAGCTGCTGCTCAAGATAATTTACGGAGTTAATTACATTTTGTCTGGAAGAGACATTCTGTATTGTCACTATTTTCATGTGGAACAAAAATGTGTGTTTGCTATAATGATATATGTTATATGTGTTATGTAATTGTATGTTTTATTTTTATGTTTTATTCTCAATTTGTCATTGTTTTTAAATCCCCATATTATACATCCCCATATTAACATGAAATGTTCCCTGCATTCTTCCAATAATTGCAGTTGTGGAAACATTGGACACGTTACTATTTAAGCTGCAAACTGTAATTGCCAGGCATGTTGGAAAAAGCTTCAGTCAGCAAGATACAAAAAAAGAAAGAATGCCTTTTCACTTAAACCTTTTATGTGATATGAAATATAATCCAATATCACTATACAATTTGCAGGGGAGGTGCCCTATAGTCTCCTATACAGTACATGTTTGAAATGTTGCATGAATATAGAGCTATTGTGTGCTTGGGAATATGGTTCCCATGGGACAGTACTAGTCTGAAAAAAACGGGACCAAGGTTGGGACCTTTGCTTTGGAGTGGCATGTGGTACTGATTGTTGTGGCAGTGGGTGAATAATCATTGTGTGCTGCCCCTTTAACTGGCCTCAGCGTTGCACACGAGTAGATCAAAACCACATGTTCCAGTGTGATTGTGTCTCTGGCCTCATAAAGATGGAACCTGGGCTATACAGGGCTGCCTCTATAGCCTACAAAGCCACACAGAGACTTCTTTGCATGTTTAAGAACTTTTTCTTTCCCTTGCAATATACTACTACTCGCACATGGGATTTATTTAGTTGACTATGGGATTTGGGGTCTTATTTATTGTACAGGCCTGCTATTGAAATGTGTCTAAAAGGAGAGGGGCTTTTCTGTTTTTGATGGAAATGTGTTCCTTCAGGGGATCAAGACACCAATCGTAGGAGAAAAAATTTGCATCACAAAGTAAATACAAATAATAGATAATTTAAGATATGCTCTTTAGTGTAGCTACATGATTACTAGGTGAACTTCTTCAACCATAATTCCTAATAAAGGGATGATCCTTGAATTGTCTTTAGCCTTGTTAAAACCAAAATGTTTTAGTTTAAAACTCAAGAGTGCATGCACCTCCCACGCCTCAGTGCTGAGTGGCTGACACTCTTATCTACTCCTCCCCCTACAGCTTTCATAGGCTCACACCTTTCTCTACCCCTTCCCCTGAATCCATCCAAACATTAGTAGACAGTTGTGCTTCAAACATCAGTAGAGAGCTTTGGCATCAATATGGGGTTTATTCTGGGTCTATAATCGAGGCGTGTGCCTACAATGAACAAGCAAACCTACCCTTCTACCCTTATTCAAGCTTATCTCTTGCCTGTTGCAAGTTGTATAAAGTACAGTAAGGCTGGTAGGGTAGTATAAAGGGTGGCATAATGATGGTGAGTGAGTGTGGTATAATATGGCCACTACAAAAGTGGTGTTAGAGCAGAGTTGTCCTGGCACAGAGCCAGCTGGAGCCCCACACTAGGCTAAGCCTTATCTCAGGGCGTCAGGATGCTGATTACATGGAGACAGTAGAGGCATGTGGGTACATCCTGTGTCAGGGACAGCATGGTGGTGTTGTGTGTTTCCCAGTGGGAGACATGTGAGTCATTACTATGTCTTTCACTGTTGACAGATTATGGCCATGTGCTGTTCATATACATTGAACAATATGCTTCATTGTATACTGTCCCTCATTGATAGCAGCGGTCTCATGTGTTGTAGAGTCTAGCTTTGTAGAGTCCAGGTCAAATACCCGCATGGGGACAATAAAGTATATATCTTACTATCTATTTATCTATATGTGTTCTGATGTTATGGATAGCCCAAAAACAAAAAAGTGCAAAACAAATCTTTGCGGGTCGGGCCGTGCGGGTAATAAAAAACCCAGGGTCGCCAGCACCCGGGATATTTTCTGGTAAGCTCATCGCTGCTCCTGATGCTAGTGTTGCAAGGGGCAACATTATATTGCAGAGAGACAAGCAAGATATATGGATTTAAACTTATGAAATAAGGCATGTGTAATAGTACCAAACTTGTGCGTGTAGCCTACTTTGGTTGGTGTATATTGTAGTTATCCTTTATCACTTTGCTATCTCTAGTAACATTTAACAAAATGTAGAGAGAGACAGCCTGGGAAACCTGCGATTAAAAGCTGCAACAGCACATAAAGAAAGAAATAGAAATTGAATCTTATATCGCGTTTTTCTACATTGTTTCTATGTCTCTCTTTTTCTTGTGTGTTTCTTGTGTGTGGTAGCTGGTGCCAATGTGTTATGCTGGCATCGTGCTACTGCGAGACTGGACATGTTGAACCCAGATTGTATGGGAACGCGCTCCTTTAGGGGAAATTCTTCTGAGCAGTTTATTTCAGAGCAGCGTCTCTGAAATAGCGTCGAACTTAAAGGAACACGACTCCTTGATTTGTGTCTGGAATTGTGGTTGAAACAAATGGTACAAACCTTGTTTTGTTTTGAAACTCGCATGCTCCTCCCACATGAGTTCTGAGTAGCTGACTCATTTCTACTCCCCTTCCTTGCAGAGCTCCTATGCTCATTCCCTTCTCTACCCCTCCCCAGGTATGACATCTGGAATCTCTGAAGCTTCTCAAACTATACTTGTAGTGTCTTTTCTCATGTCCAGTTTGCAGAATTAAGATACATTTGTATCAACAAATGTGAGAATATATTCTCAGATTTCTCACTGGGAGGCAGGATAGTCTAGTGGTCTTGGTTGGACTCCCAGACGGAAGGTTGTGGGTTAGAGTCCCAGAGTTGGCCTACCTGTAAGCATTCTTGAGCAAGATGCCCAACCCCTATCTGCTCCATGTTCCTACTGTGAACAAGGGGGTTTGTTAATGGTGAACGTCAGCGTGAGGACTTATATTGAGATACTGTAAGGAAGCAACAGAAAAGTTCAATTCTGTTTTAAGTAATGTAAAGACTCCCCCATAGTTCTGTTTTGATAAATCTGTTCTGTTCAGAAATCATATTTATCTATATGATCATGTTTTTAGGGGAGATATAAACATTTAAACAACATTATTTCAGTTTTCCTCCAATCTTTCCCGTTCTTCCGGGGTGACAGACCTCCTCCTTCTTGGTTGTGCTTGTAACGGGACCCTATCCTCCACCGTCTGGACACAGAAGTTCAAAACGGTGTGGTGGCAACAGCATGTCCCATGTAGCATCGATTCCTTAACACACTCATTAAGCGCTTACGCTGGCTTTGTTGACCCCAAACGTCGCGTACTTTGCACTCTAGAGACCTCCAAACTTGGGAAGGACCTAACCGTCACCTTCCCTAACAGCTGCCTGAGCTCCTCCACTATTCTGGGTTACACCCTAGACCCACTCTGAGCCCAAAGGGGGACACCCCTGGCTGCGTCCTGCTCGGCTAGTGTCGCACATTTCTGCTGTGTAGGGGAAAGTAGAAAGTATCAGGGCAGACAGTTCGTAACCCCTCGAACGGCTGGGCATGCGGGACGAAGGCCGTGCGTGTGTCTTCATCTCTCTCTCCCTCTCTCTCTCTCTCTCTCTCTCTCTCTCTCTCTCTCTCTCTCGTGCGTGCTGTTGCATTCCAGGTCCGACCCTGATAGAGAGGCATTTGTTGCTCTCTCCTGCTCTTAAACACTCGCTGCATTCACTTGTACAGATCAGGTGACAAGCGATGATCAGGTGACAACACTTGAAATCTGATGACAGGCTGCATTCCACAGGGTGGGGGGGGTAGGGGGGTGCAGAACGGTGATTACATCGGCCCTTTCTGTCTGTCTGTCTGGTTATTCCCCAAGAAAAAAATAGTTTGTGTCGAGCTTGGGAAACAAAGCCAATCTATGGTGAATCAACAAAAACGTTTGACATCGTCGTGGCTGAACCCTTACAGCTAATCCTGTTTACTTAGCCCAACTCCACCACAGATAATACTTAATGCATGTCATTACAAGGGTGGGGGCCAGGCGGTTATTGTGTTAGGGAACCCTCCCCCTGTGTCCGGACGTCCAGAATGGCTGAGCGGGCTGCTGAGAGCAGGGCTAAAGCAACTTGCCAGACCTGTCTGTGCTTTCTCCCCAGGGCAACACTGGCAGAGCCGTTGTGTGGAAGCTATCAGGGCCCCCGCTGCTGATTCACTCTGACAGTGTTGTGGTACAGCCGCTCGGCCATAAGAGGTACATAGGAAACGCAGGCTGTTTCACATGGGGAGTTCTTTTTTTCCATCCACAACTTCAGCGGGGTATCTCACTGTGTGTGTGTGTGTGTGTGTGTGTGTGTGTGTGTGTGTATGTGTGTGTGTGTGTGTGTGTGTGTGTGTGTGTGTG
>JAODLI010074149.1:0-13499 GCA_027575585.1 Percopsis omiscomaycus
CTCTCTCTCTCTCTCTCTCTCTCTCTCTCTCTCTCTCTCTCTCTCTCTCTCTCTCTCTCTCTCTCTCTCTCACCCAAAGCGTTTCTACTTAGGGCAGGCCAGCCCGCGCCAAGTAGGCTTTTCAACGAGAGGTGTTAAGGGACACTGGCTGCTCTCATTATGTAGACACAATTCCCCTTGAAGGTTATTATTACCCACAAGTAGGGTTATCATGAGTGTTATGTGTTGTTGTGGTGCAGGAAAGCCCTGGGTCCTGTCAGTCAGCAACAGGCCTGCTGCCAAGCCAAGCCGGACAAGGATCTGCGTGCGTGTGTGTGTGTGGGTCTGTATCAGTGGCTGTGTTTGTGCATGTGTGTGTACAGTAAGCGTATAGCTACTGTGTGCGCTTGCCTGTGCATGACCGAATTTATGTTCGCTCGCACGTGAACGTGAGCGAACACAAAGCAAACGCATCTGTGTTACACGAGGGACGCATGCCTTAACTGTGCCCCGGCTCTAATTTAAGACAGACCACGTGATTGGCTGCGACCGTGGTGACATCATCGCCGGCTCAGAGGAACACCAAGCTAGCCAGCAGTCTCTGACTCACAGAGAATCTATGGAAACCATCTGTACTGTACCTCAGAGCAAACCCTCAACACACTTTGGGCGTATATCATGACACCAGAAGTAGGCTATGTCCAATGGGTCTCATTGTGTCATTAGTTACAGCATGGTGGCCTTGCAGTCATAACATGGTGATAAAAACTATTCTCAGAGACATTAAATGATACTTATGAGGTTGTGTACCATGTTGTGGACTATTATTTATACTCAATCAATAACTATATTCTATTTAAATTGAATGAATAGGGTATTTATTCTCCAGTAATTACTTATTAAAGCTCTCTCTAATTTGGCATGATAGCAGTTGGAAGACACAAACACGGGTGATGCTATAGATCCATTAGATGAGATGTGTTGCAGGTGTTTAAGCTACATGCAATGCCTCATAGATTCTTCTCCCGACTATAATTCCTTTCATAATGTACCCGCCGATGGCCTGTGGAGATGTAATTGAGTGGCTGTGATGATTTCATCATGTTTCACAAAGAAAAATGTGAAGCTTGTTATGTAACTGCAACACTGCGCATTGTTGCGTAGTGTTGGTGAGATCTAAGCCATTTAAACAGCATGTAGCGTGTGTGTGTGTGTGTGTGTGTGTGTGTGTGTGTGTGGTAGGGATCATCTGTTAGTTGTCAAGTCAAGTCTTGAGTTTGGCAAGTGACGTCTTCTGATAGAAGAAATGATTGTTATTGCAGCGGTTATATTAGCGCTCTGGTATATTCATGTTCATTTGGCAACTCCCACTAGTATCTCCTGTAATAACTCTCTATGGCAGCAAACACAGTTATTGCTGGCCTGTAATGGATACAGAGTTATGTGTGTGTGTGTGTGTGTGTGTGTGTGTGCATGTGCGTGTGTGTTGGTGTGTCTGCAGCTGGCTGCTGCATGGCTGTTGTTAGTGTGGCTACAGCCTGATTATGAGCCTCTGGCACTGAGGTGCTGTCAACCTGGCAGACGGACAGCCTGTTGCCCTGGCCACCACAGCCCAGTGCCATCTGGGTCCCCATGCCACGAGGGCAGGAGACAGACACACCGACAGGAGGAGCAAGGTCGAGCTCGCTGGCTGTTTTTTATGGGTGGGCGGTGTTCTGGCTGATTGGTTTTCTTGTTGACTTAGTAACTGACTTAATAACTGACTTACTGTAGAAGATGGCTGATTACCCTGCCATTTTAGGACAGGAATAGACTAGTTAGATCCAGCTACAACTGTCTCAGGTAACTCATTTAACGTTGCCCAATCCCAAATAAACATTTCTGTGTTAAAGGGGAATTTCGTCATATTTCCCCATCTCTCCTAACTGAGTTCTGGCGATCTGCCAAGAACTTTGGAAACAAACAGAGCCTTGTTAACCCAGGACGTGGTCGTATTGTCTTGCTTCGAGATTTAGGATGACATCCTCTTTACCACAGTGGGGAGAGATGGGAAACTGAGGACCAGGTCAAAAGTGACTGGTGGAATTCCCCCCAAAACTCAAAATTTGCTTTCACATTTTTTTAACATAAAGGTATATTTTAGTTAAACTAAAATGCATAACCTGAATAGATACATAATAAATTTAGTCTGACCCCATTCAAGTGGGTTCATGTTGTCTGGGCTTAAATATCTTAGTTTAGTTCGGACAGAGTACAGCTTGCTGGACTGCAGAATGTGGAATAAGAAAGAGAAAGCCTTGGCCTTCCGACTAATAAGGCTTTAAACAACTCCATCTGTGATAATTTATTGACTTTCCACTAATGTGAACCACATGGAGGCATAAATCTCTGAAGCTCAGACACTCAGCCTTGCCGAAACCTCATAATGTCTGATGCTAAACCGTGCGTCCCTTGGCCTTTGTGAGATACACTGCACATACTGTACACACCGCCTTCAGATCCACACGGACTACACCATTATGTAACTGGTCACATGAACATAGTCGTTCCCCTAAGATGTACTGCAAAAGTGGTAGCCATCTGACCTCAAATCTGTCATTAAACAGGACTCTTCCACCGCCCCGCCCCTCAACAACCCCCCAAACTCTGCTTAATCATGCATGTGGGCCGAGCCATCAGTCTCCCTGTATGGTACTGTACACTCGATCACGCTGCCGCTTTGAGCTCACAAGCAGATTATGGAGCTTTCGCAGTCCAAGTGTTCTGAATTATTCAAATCTCTGTTAAGCCCGCCATACATACATCAATGGAAGAAATGGATTAGGGCTTGACATGTTTTTCTTCAGGCTTTTTCCCCACTTGCCTCCTACTAAGTTGACAACTCCCCACACAAACCATAACATTGTACCTCCACTCTCGTGTTCGAACTCCTAGAGACTGACACAAGCTAAATTGTGCTGAAGAGTCCTTTTAAACAAGTATACAGTACGCTTCGACCAGCGACATAGAGGCGTCATACGTATGTTTTTGATATAGAATAAATTCAGAGCGAGGAAATGAAATCATAAAATACTGCTACCAAATATTTCATCCTGAACATCAGCATGAGGTCCAGTTAGGAACTTGATGAGGGGATTTTTGTGAACCTAGGCCCCCTCCAGGAGAGTCTGGCATCCCCAGAGAGATCCTGTGTGTGGGCTGAGGACTGGTGATAGATTTTCCTGCACACATGCACTAATGACCCCCGTTTAAAAACACACAATCAATACCTTCTTGTTTCCAGGGCAGATAAATGAAAACACGGACGCATAAAGAGATTGACAAATAAAGAAGGCTGTTTTATTTAAATTAGGGGTGCTATTGTACACAAACAGACATACAGATATAGTACTTAACAGCAGCATAATAACCTCTCTCTCAATCAGCAGGAGTGGAGTAAACACATCCATTTACAGAAAGGAAAACAAGATGAATTTTTTAATGCTGCTGAGAGTGCCTTTCAATTCCTATAAACCTATTACCATTACTTCAATGACATTAAATCTCAGCTATCCTAACAAATCCTTTCACCAAGTTTCACCCCAGTTGCCAGTTGCATCAGAAGCGTCAACTGTTACATTTGTGAGAATATGGGAGAAAACAAAAGAACGACGCGATGAGAATGAACAAGTAGGAAAGAGTGGAGGGCCAGCGAAGAATGACGCGTCCATCAGGACAGATGAACATGACAGCAAATAAGAGGAGTTCCTAAATTTGCCGCAGAAATTAACTCACATCTTCTCTATTGAAGGCATGACTGAACTGAGAACAAAGACAAGGCTTTCTGTGCTCTTTACTCAGCCAAAGACAGGAGAAGTGGGCTTCTCCATGCTTTACTTATCCCTAAGTGCTTCACAGTAATGATAATATGTCTCCTCACATATGAATCACTGACTTAGCTAATCCCACAAGTGAGAGCGCCTGTGTGGTTGAGGATGTGTGCAAATCACAGAACATATTCTTCTTACGTAGGAATTTGCCAGAGAAAAAAGAAATACTGAACATCTTAGCTTTGCCACTCGCTTCACGGCTGTCAACGTACACTGCAAAAAGAATGTCACAGAAAGCAGTTTATCTGTCAACGTTTTGGTCTGCAGACATTTTGCAATTCATACAAGATATGTTGTTGTCAACAGTCCTATCCAACACAGACTCCATTTAGAGCAAAACATGTTTGGGACATGCTCATGTCTGTCGCTTTGTAATTCCTAATTGTTCCATTTAAAATAAGGAGCCGACTTCCCGAAGCAAGCGACAGCTCTCTTTTCTGCCCCAGAGTTTGACAAGTGACAGGTGATCTATGCCAGCTTGGGGCCTGGGCTCTCTAAAACAAGCTTACTCGCACTTCACAAAATGAGAATTGATAATCGAATGATGCTGAATGAGGCGACCTGTCAGTATGTTGTAAGCGAGCTGACGGGTTCTGTTAAGGAAGAGGGAAGGCATGGCAGATGAAATTTGGCAGGACACAGAATTGTGTGCAGATGGGGAGGCAGGCAGAGGCCCTGCGGCTATTTCTGAATTTCTTGGAGTGTTTACATGCAGTCTTCCAGGCAGACATGAGACACCGCCGCTATAGCGGGGGGTAGTGGATGTATTAGGTCCAGATTCTGCAAAGCATAATGAGAGCTAGAGTAGTGTAAGGCAGTGTAATAAATAGCAATGTAGAGAGAGAATTCATCATTTAAAACCCATATGCTTTTTCACAGACCATTAGAATAGGGCTACTATTTAATGCTGTGCATTAGTTCATAGTCTGTGTCTGTCGGTTGACCTTGCATACAGTATGTGCCTACATCCTTAATTTCCCTTTGCAAACAGTTTGACGCTCTGCCCCTTTGACACAGTAGACTGACAAATCAAACACGCCATGCCCACAGTCAGGTACATCATGTAGCAACCATGTTGGAAAAACAAACAGCGTAGGTAAACGACAACATCTACTCTGACAGCAGAAGGAGGGGGCATCTCTGAGAGCCAAACAGAACTGGCCTGTTTACTGACGGTTGATGGTGGCCAGTTTGTAATGATAGCTAACAAATAACAGCTAGGATGGGGTGATAAGTGTTAAATGTGTGAACTGGGGGGAGGAAGGGGCGGGGGGACACTTCTGGCTCAGGCAAAAAGTGCATAGTGCAGATGAAATGTCTTTTTCATGAGGTGCACTGTTCTGTGCAAGTTCTGCTGTGGCCAGGGGTTTATGTAGAGGGCTTCGTGTGCAAATATGTGAATCACTTTTTCACTCCATAAAATGTCAGGAGAGATGGGAGAGATAGGAAAGTCAGTGCACGGTACAAGGTTTTCAGGTCTCTTTATTCCATAATACTAGTCCATAATACTAGAATAAATGCCATAATACTAGTCACGAACCTACAGTTTGGCCGACAACCCCTCTTTGAGGTCAACTCAGTGACAAGTTTTAGTTAGGGCTAAAGATAACAAGGGTTTCAATCTCTGCAGGAAAGAATGGAAACTCCACTTGTTAAATGCACAGTTTTGTTTATGTAACAAAAGAAGTTTGGTGTACTAATTAGGTTGCATGACCATTTTTGTTTGGTTCGGAGATTGTTATGTCCCTCATGCACAGCGTTTTATGCAAATAGCATTTTTCGTTTCCTTTTATTGGTTTGGATTCCATAATATACGATACGTATGATATGTGAATCACTATGGGACAATTCCCATACTGAAGTACAGGCAAATACAAAGCATGGACAATATTATCCAATTACAGTGCTCTAAATAAATGCTATGGCAGTCACACTACTTGTTCCAGCTACAATTACCTCCGTCCATTGCTGTTAGGTGTAAGTGTATCCATGTCCATTGTCCATTAAAATAACAATCTTCTATAATCAAACACGTATATCATTTGCATTTTTCCTAATGTGTGAACCTACAGGATTTGAAGAGGCTGCAACAAGAGAAGCAAGACGTGTATGTGCATAATATAAACCTTCCCATTAGCGGCTAAAGAAATATGAATGTAATTCCTTATTAATGCAGTTCAAAACTAGTCCAAAGATTCACATTATAGATAGATAGATAGATACTTTCCTGAAAGAAATTCAAGCATCCAGTAGCAGCATGCAAACATACATTAAACATAAATTGGAACTAACCTATAATAAACCTATAACCTATAATAAAATATAAAATATATAAATAAAGTATTAAATATCAAGTATAATATATGATATAAAGTATCAAAGTATCAAATATAATCTAATATAATATAAAGTGACCGTAGAATAATAAAATCTAAAGTGACAGCCATCCTAGCAAGTATTTCCTGAGATGGTTAAAGCAGTCAAGACAGTGGCCATATTGATGTCACTCTCTGTGATTCAGCCATTATCTTTCCCATCATTCCCTTCCCTGTGGTGCCTTATCAGCTGGCTGGACACGGTCCCGTCCTACTCCGGGTTTCCACCGCAGTGTTTTAAACAGCACTCCTGTGTGTGCCCAATCAATCCGTCAGCACTAGGAGGCTAACCCTGCTAATGGCTAATGAAAGGTGTAATTACAGCGGGTCAGCGCCGGCATTCAGGCGTTGAGGCAGAGAGAAAAAAAGTTCATTGAGATCAATAGAGCTGAAAAGTGTCGGCCTTGTTAGAGTGCAAGTCACCCGCATTATCAGATAATCTCCCTTTGTCTCTGTAATACCGAGGGGGATGTCTGATGGTACACAAGGTGGTAGAGATACGAATTAAGAGGGGAGATGATTTAATTAATGTTGTCTAGAATGGAATGAAATTGGATAAATCAGAAGCTGAATAACAATTTATTTTCATAAATATGTCTACAGTTATTTTGTTTGATTATTCAACATGATTTTAGGGTTTCCTCCTTAATTGGAGGCACACTCCATGTTTACTGTAGCTTGAAAATAAATATCTGCACAAGCCAATCAAGCTGAATATGATTAACTATTCTCAAATATCCTCTACAGCCTTTGTTGTACTTCCATTGAATTGCTCTTCGTAGTTCTCACTTGAAACAATATCTTCCAGAAGGCCTACACTTAATGGAAGAAATTTTAAACACCACTAACAGCAGAAGCACCTTGCTTCCGAGGGCCCCTGCAAATAGACCTGCGGCTGTATTTTTAGCTGGCTATTAATACCTCCAGCTAATTCATTTCAGTTCTCCAGGCACCTAGCTTAGCCTCTCAATAATGGATGAGGGGAAAGTCATTGGCTGAGAGCAGGCTGACAGCGGTGACAGGATGCTCTCTGCAGACACATGACAAACACACAGGCTAAAGGACACGTGGGAAGATAAGGGCAGATTTGTGGTGAAGCAGACCCATTATAAATGCTTGACGTCTGGATAAATAATACAAATATTAACTAAAAGTGTCTGCCAAAAAACTTTGCTTTTAAAGTTACAATCTAAGCTAAAATGTTTCATATAGAATAAATAAATCTGTTTCACTGCTACTCATCGTTGACTGATTATATAATCTGGTGTCTAGGTGTGACATTACTACCAGTGGGACCCAGGTAGTGATGCATTTTGCCTAAAACAGCAGTGATAGGCAGAACTAAATAGTAAACAAACCCGGCTGGTGTTAGGTTACCACTTACTGTGGGAGTTGCTGAAATATCTTGATTCCAACTAGCTACTAAGCTAACCGCTAAAACCTCTAGACTCCCCAGGGAAGTGTACACTTATGAAATGAGTGTAGAGTATTACATTGAGCTCCCTCTCTCTTTATGGAGAGAGAGGGAGCCGTCAGGAACCATGACACATTTCCCAGAGAGACTAATTCCTACAGAATTTTTTTTTCAGCAGGGCTCCTCGTGCCACCAACATGTTCATTACTTTTGTGAGCGACAAGGGGAGCGGGTGGGTAAATTGGGTTTAGCGCCTGACCTTTAGGTTTGATTAATGGGCTTTCTGTTCTCCAGCACCGGCAGAGGTTCGGGGAGCTCCTGTGAGGTTGACATGACAGGCTAAGATCCTGGGCACGCACCATACATCCTCAAGCCAGCTATTCGTCTCAGAGCACAAGACCCGGCCCAAGTCAGGCTGTGGGTGCAGACCTCTCGCTCTAAAGGATTGCCACGGCTCTCGGAATACATCAGCTTGGCCGACAAGGCTTTGGTAGTATTTCTGTACTCCCATCGCACCTGTTAATCTACGAGGACATTTTTCACTGTGATTATTTGTCGGCGAGATCCAGTTTTTCTGACTGACATGTCGAAGAGAGAAACATCAGCGAACGTGGAGATTATGGTACTTCAAGGACACGCCAGTGCACATCCTATCTTCACTGGCCAAAAAATCTGATTAGCGACAGTTTGATTTCCAGATCGAATCCGCCTGACAGCATTAGGGCAGCAGGCTACTTCTTGAAATAACCCAGGCAGGCTTCCTACGGTATTTTCCATAGACGAGGAATCGTAGACCAAGAGCCAGATAATCAGGTTTACTTCCTCTGCCCTCCTATTATGACAAATTAAAGAGGTCTGGAAGCCATAGTTTTCCGAGCAGCAGGTTCTAAACTTGTTATTAGCTAACAGACTGGCAAATTGATTAGTATTGATTTCCAGCCAAAGCCTTCCAGCAGCCAGCCTTGCCTGTGAAGTTCTTGGACCTACAGTAAAGGTCACTGTATGCTCTGTTAAAACCTAAGAATCCATGCTGCTTTGTGGCTGAGGTGAAGTGTTTGAGCATACAGTACATATAGGTATTACAAGTGTATCAGAAAAAGAACCATCGAGTCATCAAAGTACAATCAATGTATAGAAATCAAATTAAGTGTGGCCATAGTAATACAAAAGCATAAGAAAGTCTAAATGTGACATATTAAAGATTTCAACACGGATTATACAACACGGCTATTTGTGGCAGTGGTGCATTGACGGTGGTGTGTACTGAGGAAGGAAGAATGTAAAAAAAGAATGCTGCTACACATCAGAGTCACAACACAACACCCTTGTATCCCGTGGGGAATTGAGTTTGCAAGGTCAGCACCTGAAATAATAAGCATCATCCGGGGCAACAACGCCAACACATTCACCGGTAAATGACACTGGGGTCAGAGAAAAAGGGGTTTTGACGCTGGCCTGGACTTTCCATTTCCACTGCTCCCGTCCGGGTTGTCATGGCAACAGGAGTGGGAGCGTTTTAGGCGAGCGGCGTCTCCGGCCAGCGCGGCAACTCCAGGGCGGCAGCGGAACCTGGGTGGAACACGGGGTGGAAATGTTTAGACGACTAAACACACAGACGGAGGCACTGGGGGTGTGGGGGGGGGTACAAAGTGGCGCGGGGTTAAATCATGTATGAATACACATTTTCTGCCACCATCAACCTTTATGATTTGTACTGTGAGTTTTATGTGTGCCCATTATGGCTTGTGCAGTGCAATATCGTGTGGTGTGTGTCTCTGTGTGTGTGTGTGTGTGTGTGAAGAGCAGGAGAGCAGCGGAGAGCGAAAATAAAAGACACAATCGTCGAGAGAGAGGAAACAGATGAGAGTTAGAAAAGAGAAGGAGTGCGTTACACTTCTGTATTTAGCGTGCAAGGCTCCACTGGGAATCTAGTGGAGTATTAACAGTGTTTCTTAATTTCCCAATGTTACTGTTCACATTAGAGATAACAGCTAACGTATTAATGTCACAGAGGTGCAAAGGTGCAACAAGACAAGTGTTGAATTGATTATGGCCAGATATAACAGTGTCATATGGGAGCTATTAACTGTAAGTGAATAATAAACAGAAAATATGCTTCCAATACAGAACATGGTTATTGGATGTGTAAATTTGAAACCAGCAGTTTAAGGATATATCTACATATATATTTCTCCCTCTGTGTGTGTTTTGGTACTGTAGGTAATATATAGATAGTTACAACACAATGTGAAACTACTCTGTAGTTTGACTCTGTAGTTGTTCACATTGTAGTTTTTACTGCTATTGGATGAAGGCGTGCAATCATTAGATTGTTCCTCAGAGGGGACCCCTGTAAAGGTTGTGGGATCACTGACAAGCCCAGCCTTCCTGTAGCCTTGAGTAAGATGCTAATATTAATAATTGTACTAACTGTATGTCGCTTTGGATAAAATCGTCTGCTATTTGTAAATCCGTGAGCCTTAAAAACAACCAGTATTCCAGGCCTGCTCTTGTATCATGTTAGTAAACACAATTAATCTGAAGCTAGAGCTCATGCTTTCAGTTTTACTCAGCATTTATATTTAGAGTACATTTACAGCATTTAGCAGACGCTTTTATCTAAAGCGACTTACAATCAGTACATTTGTCAATAGTTGAATAGGTCATACACCAGTTATCGTAAGCAAACAACATTCTGTTAGAGTAATGACAGCAGCAAGTCATCAGTTTTCCCTGTAGCACAAAAACCCATACCCTTACATCATTCCCAAAAACAAACACACATTTCCCATAACCGTAAAACACTATTCACCTGTTTCCACACGTTTCAATATTTCAATACTCTTTCCGTAAAACCTTACACAAAAGTGGCCAAATACCCATTTCTGAATCTGATTGAGGATTTTCTCTCAGCATGGCGGTGGAGAGTGTATGAGCGCAACACCTACGCACAGCAAAGCCTCCTGGAGGCAATGGTGGAAGCCCGGGGAGATGTGTCTGTGGAGTCTATCCGGGCACATGATTAGGGCATTTTTCCCACGCTGCCTGGCGAGAGCATACATACGCTGATGTGATATGATGAGATATGGCCTGACCCAGACCTGAGACGAGATAATGAGAACACTGATGCCGATGCTTATGCTGAGTAACCTGTACATTTGCTCCTTTTAGAAATGAAGCTTTTGGAAATTGGGTATTTTACCGTGCATGGACTCTTCCTAACATGTTTTGTCAGTGTGACATTTCAAAGGTCAGGTTTTTGACCAAAACAGCATGTACAGTAGTATTCCCTTGTCCACTAATGTAAGAGGTGTTTTTTGGAGGTATTTATAAATAGGGTATTTATTAGAGTACTGTTTTGAATTTCTCTCACCAGGGTGGTCCTGAAAGGGTTATCTGGATAGTCAGTGCTGGGATTTAAAAAAAATGTTTTCACTGAAAACCTATTCTAAACATTTTGGTAGCAGTATTTTGAATGAATCCCTCCGGTGTGTAACACACATTCATATAGTTTTTGACAGCTTGTGTGTGTTGTCTGAGGGCAAACTTCAAATTGGGAGCCAGAAGTTAGATGTTTTTCCCATGGGAGTTTTTAAAATTGTGTGTGAAGATTTGAGAAAAATGGTGATATATCCTTGGTGAGATGTTTCTAAGCAATTGAAATACTGTAATATATCATTCAATCCCCAAAAATAATTGCTAGCAGCCTAAATACTAAATAAGTGTTTAATATTCAAAGCAGGAAATTACGATATTATGATCATATGTTTTCAAGGTAGATATAGACAGTGGTGGAGAGAGAGCTGCAGTGTGTGTGTGTGTGTCTGTTTGTGTGTGTGTGTGTGTGTGTGTGGGGGGGGGGGTTGTCAGTTTGGTATATTGTTTTTTATGTAAAACAAACAAATCAAGGTTATATACAGTATATTATTTTTTCCATTGTAACTTAATATAATTGGAAAAAATATAGAATACCCTAATTGTGAACAAAGATGCACTCACACTGGCCTCATTAAAAAATAACAGTAACAGCCTCCTGATTGGCTGATCCTCCAGATGACATCAAAGAGTAGCTTAGATGTAATTGTTACACCACTGTGACCTTCTCCGTCTCAGGTAAGACACTAGACGGGTTGAGCTGTCAGTCAGGCAGAGCGATGCCCGAGACACTCACTGGGACAACCCCGCTGTTTGTTACAGCAGGGAAGTCAATCATACCCGCTTGCCAGCCCTCAGCATGCACCTGGCACTGAATGACAGACTAGACTGGTGGATGGACAGAAAGAAGCAGGGAAGGGTCTAGGCAGGGAAACATAAACACACATACTCAGACGGATCCATGCTGTACAGGTAAACACACAGCCAGCCAGCCAGCCAGCCAGCCAGCCAGTGAGAAAATGCCAGTTTCAGAATGGATAGATGAATAAGTAAACACCTCTAGCGAGTTGTCAAGGTCACTCAGAGAACTGGGCCCGTGTCAGGGTAACATAAACCAGCTCAGGCTCCTGACATGGCTTTGGCTCTGACCATGTCAGGTACAACGCTGCCCACAACACAACCGCGTGCGTGCGTGTGTGTGTGTGTGTGTGTGTGTGTGTGTGTGTGTGTGTGTGTGGTACTTTCCTCTTTCCACCACGGAATAAACACATCTGTCGAGTGTCATTTCCCAGACTAATTTCCTCTGTGCCTATGGGTCTCAGTGGTTCTTACCTTTGTGATGTTTACCCTTTCTATATTGAATTGGTTGTTAACTTGTATTGTTGGAAAGTGAGACAGCAACATGCCTGTTTAGCTTTAACACTTGAATACGTATGCAACACCTGCGTCGTTTGTCTCAATTAAACTTCATTGTGCACTGCAGTTGAATTAGCATTGTAAGCTAAATCCCTCACCGCAATTAGACCTCGTTTTCCGCGGCCAACTTCCACCGAGCAGCGGCGTCGTCACGTAGTTGGAGGTGGATCAAGGCGGGAAGTGCTGCGGTTTCCGTCAATTAGCGCGCGCGCCGCCTCTGCGACGGATGAGGATGTTATGACAGCGTTTGATGAGACATCGCTACCGCACAGGGTAATTCACTGGCGTGACACGTCCCCGGGGGCGTGAACTCTGCGGAGAGACAATCAACTCAGGGCTAATTTTCCCTATTCATCACCAACAGGAGAGCTGCGGGTGTGAGAGTGTGAGGACGTCCCCCGAGGACTGGCGGCTTCAGCTGTAGCTTTACAGAAATAGCATCATCAATTAGGTCAGCTCACTGCTGCCACACAAACCCCCGAGAGTGAAGGGATTCAGATGTGCATCGTGTGTGTGTGTGTGTGTGTGTGTGTGTGTGTTGGACAGAGAAGGAAGGTATGTTTTTATGTGTGTGTTGGACAGAGGAGAAAGGTGTGTTTGTGTGTGTATGTTTATGTTTGTGTGTGTGCATAAAGATAGAAAGTGTGTGTCCATCTGTGTCATACTGCGATGCCACCATGCCTGGTTAATCCAAAATGGCACATCAACCGAAAAAGGCGGCGTTTTTGTTTCCCCGCGGCCCCCTTTGATGTTAATGTCCCCGTGAATTATTTATCTGTGTTTTCTCTTTGCCTTCTCCTTTTGCTCTCTGAAGGAATAAATCAAAAGAGCGAGGCACGCACACACACATACACACACACACACTCAAGAGACAAGAGGATTTATCACAGCAGCTATTGTTTACCGCACTGACCTGGAGGCCCTGCTATATTCACATATCTCTGCTTTGCCATCAAACAACAGGCCCCTTTTACAGGGCTGATAAAGACACATGCACACAGGCACACACACACACACACACACACACACACACACACACACACACACACACACACACACACACACACACAC